>APFE031046928.1:432164-478293 GCA_000404065.3 Pinus taeda | reverse complement strand
AAATCATCGACAATAAGCAAAAAATATTTGCAAGCAGTGATAGAAGATGTATTCATAGGACCACAAATATCAACATGAATTAACTGGAGTACCTTAGATGCGCGCCAAGATTCTCCATTCGTGAATGAAGACCGATGTTGTTTGCCAGATTGACAAGCGTCGCATACGCCCAACTGCTGAGTCTGAATGCCAGGTAATCCTGACACAAGTCCGTCCCGAGAAAGCTGAGAGATGCATGTTGAGGTGCCCATATCGCTGATGCCATAGAGTGCTGATGGGAGAAATACGAGCTGCTAGAGCTACTTCTGGAAAATCACCAGTGTCAAGAAGCCTGTATAAACCATGATCTTCTAAGCCAACAGCAACTGTAAGACTAGTCTCCCTGTCGATAATAGAGCATTTGTGCGCACTGAATACTACATCAAGTTGAGGAGAGTTCCTCATAATCTGACTGACAAACAGCAGATTAATTTCCATCCCAGGAACATAGTACACATTCAGGAAGATAAGTGTTCGTCCACCAGACTGGATTTGAACTGAACCTCTGCCATCTACTGTGTATTTTTCACCTCCGCCAAATACCACTGAATCACTGAAAGGTGAGAAGTCAATAAACCAGTCACGCCTGTGAGAGAAATGGCGTGATGCACCAGAGTCAATGTACCAGGCAGATGATGGAATATGATCGGAAGACCTTTTAGCCATAAAAGCATAGAAGGCAGAATTTGTCTGCTCGGAATGTTCTGCAACATTTGCCGTCTGATGAAGCCCTCCCTGTTTATTCTGTTCTGAAGCAATTCTCTGTCGGCAATCTTTCTTCATGTGGCCAAATTTGTGACAGTAGTTACACTGCACAATTTTCTTCCTAGCAGGATCAAAAGACTGAGAAGAACCTTTCCGCTGAAAGGACTGAGATGACTGATATTTGGCAGCAAAGGCATTTTCTGAGGAGGCTGATGCTGAACTACTACGAAACTGTTGTTTCCATCGATCCTGTTGCATGAGTTTGGTGCATAATTCTGGAAACTTTAGATCAACATTAGTGGCAGTAATGTTGAGAGTTTCTGTGAAGTGCTCATAAGATTGTGGTAGACTTTTCAGAGTGATGACCACCAAATCTTCTTCCTCCATGGTGCGACCAATGGCTTTGAGCTGATCTCGAATGTATTAAATCTTGTTGAGATGTTCCTGTAAAGACATATGTTCGTCCATCATGATGGAGAACAACTGATTTTTGAGAAAGAAAGCTCTGCTCTTGTTGGATGTCTCATGAAGTTCCTTCAACTGTTGCCAGATCTCAGCAGCTGTCTTGCCAGAAGGAATCTGTGGTTACTGATCATCAGCGACAGAGAGCTTGAGGAGCATAACTGCCTCTCGATTTCGATCATCAAACTTGTCTTGATCAGTGCCAGCTGTACCAGGATGGAGCTCCTTTTTGAGAACGAGCTGGTCAAGACGCCTATATTCAAAAATGGTTAACATTCTCTGTTTCCAGATGTTGTAGTTTGTGCCATTGAAGCGTTGAATACCTTCTAGCATTAAATTGGTTGGTGAAGCCATCTGTTTGTTTCTCAAGAAGATAAAGGGAAAATCTGACTAATTCGGACAAAATCTTACAGCTGTACTAACTCAGGAATATGGTTCCAGAATAGCTGTAGCTGATCTATTAATCTGATCAGAAATATACCAGCAATATTTATTCGGCACTAGAGCATAGAAACATACCCTTCTTGAACGCAGAGATGACTCGGCCTTAAAAAACAGCTGAGAGAAATGTCGCAAAAAAAAAATATCTATCTGCTATATATTTTCACAGTCACGGATCACTCAGAAAAAAAAAAAATTACGGATCACTGATACGTAAACGCTCTGACTGCAATAAAACTGTGCCACAATTTGCGTGAAGAGATTGTCGTGCGACTGTGACTGTGCTGACACGTTCACGCTGGTTAAAAAAACAAAAACACGGTGTTACGGATCACTGCTCTGACTGCAACAAAACTGTGACACGATTTGCGTGAAGGGATTGTCGTGCGACTGTACAGAGATGACTGTGCTGACACGTTCACGCTGGTTAAAAAAACAAGAACACTGTGACTGTGCGATAGACCATTTATCGAGCCCGTCCGACTGTGCCGTGTGGTTCCGGAAGCCGTGTGATACCAAAACTCAATACTTGCGGGTTTTTGCTGCCGCCGCCAGAGCTCGTCGTCGGGCAAATCGCGCGCTACGTCGCGAAAGGATGGTCCCTTTGGAATGTTTGCAGAAGCGCGTATATATTCTACATTGACGGGGTCGCAGGTTATGACAGCCCGGAGATTGCTGAGCCACGGGCCTTTGAAAATACGGCACACAATCAAGAAACTTGTCACAGCAATAACGTCATCCAAGGCATCCAGCCCCGCGATTGACCAGCTGACCGAAAAACAGCGGGCACAAATAGGAGACCCTTATACGAGAACAAATTGGCTAGGTTGGACCCACAAAATGGTATTCGCTCCGCCAAAAACCAACACGGTTATCCGCTCAGAAGAAAAAACCACTTTGTATCTGCAAAAAAATACCGTGCGCACTTTGCCTGACAACAACACCGACTGCTGAAAAAACCACGAAATCGGACTGCGTAACTGAGCTTGGAAAACCCTTGTTAAAAAAAGTTATGCCAAAAAAAATCCGCTGGAACCACACAAAAAAAATTGAACCAACAAAGGACGAATCTGGAACAAAGAGCAATAGCTGAAGAGTTATTTTGAACGATCCACTTATGTATCGAGATAGACGACAGTAAGTTTTTATCACAGTGAGCAAAGCCGAAGCTGAGACTCAGTGAAGGCTATCTGGCTTACAGAGGACTCGACCTTAGAAAGGAATAACAAAAATAACTCAAGAGAAAAAGGCTCTAATACCATAAAATAGTGCGAAACACGCATATGGGTTTCCAAATGAATTCAATGAATTGATTGAGCTCAATACTCAATAATAATACAGAGATATTTACAAAGATAGAAACATCAAGTTTCTATGTAAGATTCAGTTTCATCTAAGAAACTGCTAAAGAAAGGAAAATAGAAACAACTAGAAGAATGAGCATTAAACTAAATTAGAATTATTCTAATACTAACATTACACACATTATTTATGAATCTTACTTTCCTTTACAGCCTTAGATATTCTCCTCCATAGACTAGGATAGTAGCATAATGACATATCCATTTGTAAACTGCCTCCTAGTTTAGCACACCAGAGTCTTGATAACAGCATACCAAATTTTGGGGGAATATCTGTAACCACTATATAAATCATGGTAGGGCCTTGTGACTTGCAACTGAAGTTGATCCATAATAATTTTTGGCATTAAATTATGAGATGCCCCAGAATCTAACATTCAATTATAGAGGAGAAAATCATGAATCTTTAGGGTCAAATAGAAGGAAGGAACACTTTCATCTTAGACATCCAGACTTGGTCCAAAAATAATAGATAGTTTTTCATCTTGTAAACTAATTACATCTCCTTCAACATCCACACTTGAAGATCAAATCCATTTAGACATGTGTTGTTTGTAACCAAGATTCCTTGTAAGTTCAGATAAAGTTATTGGAATTTTGACTTTTTGTAGTTCCTTTTCTACATTGAATACAGGAGAGACAAGTTCTTGTGTTGTAGATTGATCTGGTAACGGACTCTGAGACTTTGAAGATAGAGTTTTGGCGATAGTTTCGTCATGTGACAAATCAAAGGTAACTTTCTTTACAGGTCTAGCTGAACCTTGCCTTGGTCTTAGATCATATCTTTTGTTTAGCTTAGCAATTAAAAATTTAGAAAATGCTTGATATTTAGAAACTTCGGAAGATTCTATATTCTGAGCAACAGGTTGAACTTGATCGGTAGGAACAATAGTTTTTTCAAGATGTTAATCACCAAAATAATTTATGTCACCTACAACAAGTGTTATTTCTTCTACATCCTGATCATCTATCATCAACGAGGGTCGAATCTGCTGGTCATTATTCTGTCTTTCCCTCTATAAAATTTGTGGTTGAAAAGCTCTTCTATAATTCCCTGGAGGTCTATTCACATTTTGTTGTACTTGTCTAGATTGTGTTTCCATTCTTGAAATTCTATTAGACAAGTTCCTTAACATTGAAGTGATTTCATCAATTTTATGTTCTTCTTCCTTAATTTTTGAAGATGATCCAATTTTTGTTCTTGCCTTTAATTTCATTTTTGCTTTTTCTACCCTCACTCTTAATTTACTATATGTTGCTCTATTAGCCTCAACCTCAATTGCATCAGTTTGCATGTCTCTCAAGGTTCTAGATTTTCTCTCCCTCAACATTAAAGCAAAATCATCATCAAATGCTTTATAAAATCTAACTTTTACTGCAATGACTAGAGGTTTACAATCTACAGGCATCTTATTGTAAATTTTATTAAACCTTTTGATGAAGTCTAACACAGGATCATTAGGATTCCTTTTGAGGTCTTCAAATTCAATCAAATAATAAACAAGATCTTTCTTTAGTCCCCACTCATTTATGAAGATATTGGTTAACTTTGCCTATGTACAAATAGAATTTGGTTGCAATTGCCTAAACCAAATCCTAACATTAACTTCTAATGATTGAACAAACAACGTCATGTAAACATCTTTGTGTTTTATATTCACGTTATCTGCAAAATCCGAAAATGCAGATAAATGATTTTCTGCATTTGGTCATGTTTCACCATTGTATCTAGGAAAATGTTTGAGATAACCTTCAAGAAAGTCATGAATCTGAGCGGTTGGTGGTAGTACTAATGTTGCATATCTGGCTCCCACAATTGGTCCTATTCCAGCCATTAGTGGTTGTTGTGAAACTAATTGTCTAGGAGACAAAGGTTTCTTGAAAGATGGTTGCGCTGAATGAATAGGCCCTTTTGAAATTTGAGGGTAAATGATTAACTTTTCAACTTCAGGAACAATTTTCCCTTGATTTTCAAAAGCTAAAGGGCTTGTATAGACTTTAAGCTCCTCCTCAGGCTAATCAGAAGTAGAAGGATAGGTGTGGATAACATAGGATATAAAATCTCCACGTTTAAGCTCAGGTAATTTTAGTTCAAGTGTTGCTTTTGTATCAGATGGCTTTGAAAGGGAGACAAGAAGTTCAAAGGATTCAAGTTGAAGAACCAGCAAGGCAGATTGTAGATCTACTCCCTTAGAAAGAAGTTCTAAGACTTTAGGTGGTAAATCAGAAGGTATAGGAATTGATTCAAATTGTTCAACCTATGACACTGATTCTGGTGGAAGGGAAGTAGAAGTAGAGGCTTCAAGTCTACATCTAAGGGAAGCAATTCCTACAAGTCTTCCTGGATCTGATAATGGAGTGAAAAGCTTAGGATTAGAAGCCAAATTTAATTTATGAAGTCGCCACGTGAAATATTTTAGCCTGCTAGTCTCTTATTCACCATTAAAAGGTAAGTATTTTCGTTGCCCCAAGGAAATAATCTTCAAACTTCGTTCCCTGGCAACGGTGCCAATCTAATGTTGTTTCTTTGTAGACAATTCTTGGCTCAGGAACGGTGCCAAGTATTTAAATGACGATTTATTTAACAAGATGATCAATCACTCAAACCATTCACATGTATATTACCCAGATATTTCAAAGATTTCTCAAAGTGTTGAGTCCAATACTAACAGCATGCAATCTTTAAATGTTTATGATAGATGAAAAAGAAGATATATGATAATCAAATACCCTTCCTAAATATTTATATTATCAAATAAGCATAGGCTTATAAAAAGATTTCTATACCCAACACTTATATGTTTCAGAGATGACAGAAGGCAATAATTTTGAGATGCAGAGGTACTAATTTAAACAAATTGTTTAATTAGCTAACCTCAGTAATGATAATAACCTTGCAGGGGCTATCAGAGAGATCAAAATTCCAGTGAAACATGAATCTCCAATCGCTCGCGATTAATCGCGAGTCAAACTCTGCTCTTTCCTCAAATGATCTGATTCAAATCTGGGCTAGTCAAACTCGCGTTGACCGAGTTTGACTCATGGTCAACACAAGTTTGACTTGTGATTCACTGATTAATTGTGAATTAGGCGATTGAGGGGATTTTCAGCCCTCAACTCGCAGAGCACGGGTTTTAACTTGAGAGGTTTTTGCATTTTTTACTAAATGGTTTAGTTAGGTTAAAAATTAAACGTCAATCCGTAACTCATTTCTCACTGGTCAGCCCACAACTCATACACCAAGAAGGTAATAGAGGCATGATTTCAATTTCAATTTACTTCACGTAATAGAGTAGTAGTGTAATAGAGGCATAGGGTGCACTGTGCTCTAGTGTTAGCTTCATCGTGTGCTCTGTCAAAGATTTCAATACCAAACCATTATCATATCATTTCAGTAGCAATCAAGAGATTTCAATTACTGATTATTTACTGATTAGTATGCAGTATTTTATAAACTTTTAGAAGCAGATGCTTCTGGTTCTATGTAGTCACTGATTAGGAGTTAGGACTTAGTACTTTGGATCATGTTTGGACTCATAACATATATTCATTCATGATATTTTGGACATCTATTGATATTATGCATTGTTTGAACATGGCTTTATTGAATATCAATGAAAAAAAAAAAATTAATTCAATATATATGTATATCTTTTTATATTGAATTCACCGATTTTTCCCCGATCTGATTAGAACTCTTCACTCTATCGCCTCATCAATTTATTGCCGATTTCGAGTCTGGTAACATTGCAAAATTCAATCTAGCCTTACCCAGTACTTCTATATTACCTCAAATATATGAAGAATAACAGAAAACATTACACAAGGGAGACTCACATCAACACAAATGTTGCTCAGAACTGAAGCCAGAGGCCTTTGATTATCTTCAAAATTTTCAAAAATACAATAATGTCTCTAGTTCTATCAAAATATCAACCCATCTTAATTCGAATTACAATGTATATATAGGGTCTTCTCAAAAATATCTAATCTATTACAATCTTTTACATAAACATAAAGTTTTATCCAAAATAATTTGGATAAATCTAATCAATACAATTCAAAATAGAAATTTTGGAACTGATTTAGTGGAATCTGCACATTATTTGACGATTTAGTTTCTAACTATTGCCTTTAAATCTGGTTCTATTGATTATGCTCCTGTTCTTTGCCCAAATCCTGCCTCTAAACTTGCTTTCTATTTACTCGATAAGTTTGAGGAACTTATCCCACTCATCATTATCTAGACATGAAAATTTTATTACTTTCCTGTATGTCTCATCTATCTCAGTGTACTTTTCAAAGGTGAGGTTTGTGACAAAAAGATGGTGAATTTCATCCAAAATGAATAAATCATTTTCTAAACCTTGGAGAAAATTTCTACCATCAATATTTCCTTTTACTTTAGCAAATTTTGAGATGTTTATTGCTATATCGTGTAACTTATGTTGATAATCTTCTTGTTGGATCAATTGGCCATGAGAATACCTTAATGATGGGAGTCCTTTTTGCTGAAGAACAGAAAACTTGTTATGAAACCTTTTGATCTAAACTTCTAGGTTTTGGCATTTGTTCTCTAGTTGTAGCATCAAATTTCTCTTTGTCAACACTTTTCTTACTTCAAGGACTGCATTTGTCCTATCTTTAATCCCCATGTCTTCAAGCTCCTCTCTACTTTTTGAATTCAAAACTTTGATAATTCTTGTTGCTTCTCCAGGTTTATGGTCCAACTCCTCTTTGATCTCAACAATGGTTGCTTTTGCTTTGTGTACCAACTGTTCCTGTTCAAAAATAATCCCAATAGATTTCCAAAAATATGAAATGGTTGAATTTATGTCTACCCAGATCTTCTCCTTAGCTTTTGACAGATTATGTGCACTAGCTGATTCATCCATATATTTTTCAAGCCGTTTTGAAAGCTTGAAATTCTTTTGTACTTCTGAAATATATGCATTATCTACCTTAATTTTATTTTCTTCTACCCTCTATAGTGATGCTTTTGGTTTCTCAATTTCAATATTCCTCAATGATAGATCCCCCGTGGCTTTAGATAATTGTTCAGTTGCATCTTGGTTGGCTGACCTTATTTCTACTATAGAAGTTCCTGCACTGAGTCGCTGCTCTTTCTCCTTCAAAAAATTTTCCATGTCTGACTCCATTTTCTGTATCTGAATGTTTTGCTCAACAATGATACGCGGCAAATTTTATTTTTCCTTCTCTAATTGCCCTACTTCCTGAGCTTGAGGATGCACTGTTGTAGGCAATTTTAACTGTTTTCGTAATGCTTAAACGTTTGTATCTTTGTTTTCAATAATTTTTTGCGTTGCGTTAACATCATTAGGATCTAATCTTAATTTGATTACAATATCTTCTAAAGTTTCTATTTTTGTATCCTTTGCTAAAGATGACATATTTTCTAACTTAGGCTAAGAATGAATATTATTTAAAGAAGCTTGTAGCTTTGAAGTAGCCATTGCAGAACTTGTTAGAGAAGAATATATCATTTCACTATCTTGTTTCTGTAGATCAATCTGATCTATGGGATGAATCTGTTTTGTATCAAAAGAAAATACTCAAGTCTTTAATCCTCTGTTGTTTTTGGACTTGGGACCTTTGGCTCAAGAAATGCGAAATTGAAATTGTCCTCTATCAGGGTCTGGTGCAGACAATAATCTGGTTTAGGTAGGAGTCTGTTTCCAGAACTCGAAATAGGTAGCAGTCTTTAGCAATTCATTCTTCTTCCTTATTTCTCTGAATCTAGAAAATTGCTTTGCTCACCAGAAGGGGAAGTAGATACATCAGGAACTGTTTCTCCAGTTTGTTGCAAAGTGAACAAATGCTCACTTGATAACATGCCTGTAGTAGACACTTTTGTATTTCTGACCTCTGATAATTCTTCCTCTGATTCTTTATCTTTCTCCTCTTAAAAACTTTGAATTTTGCTGATTTAGAATGTGAACCAGCAGGGGATATACTTTCAATTGGTCTCTTTAACTCTTTCTCTTTAAGTCTTGGAGATTCCAAGGTTGTTTGACTAGAAATCTGCTCTTCAACCTCTTGCAAAGTGTTCTTCTCCCATACTTTTGGATTAGCGTATTGTTCAATTTTTGGTTTTGAGATATGAGTATAAGGAGCAGATTTTTGCTCAACTCTAATAGATGAAATTACTCCCAAAGTGTCATAAGTCCAGCTAAAACTTGAACTTCATTTGACTTAATAAATTTTCCACCTCCTTATTAGCTACTCTGGTATTTACTATAAATGGACCAATTTGAGTTTTTAGTTTGAATTGAGCCTTTTGCTTTCTAGAGCAAACACCCTCATGGGAACAAAAACTGGCAGTGTGTATGGTGGCAACTCACAACCATAAACTCTAATCTCTGTGAAATTTTGATATAAGTATTAGTCTTCCACTTTTAATTGTTCACTCAGATGCAAAATTCTTTTAATTTATGTTGATATCCTTGGGACTGCATCACTGCTAAGGAGACACAATGACAAATATAGAAATTGATCTACAAAATCACTAAAGAGTAATCTTCTGAGTTCCTTCCGACTAATGAAATCCAGTGAACGACAAATGATGGCCTTCCCTATGAGTCAAGCTTTTGGAGTGGCATTTTGAATCTCTCAGACTTATGCTATAAAAATAAATACACCAATACAGATTGATGTTTAAAAGATCTCTCTGCATTGAATTTCAAAAATCGTTCATGAATGATATCTGAAATAAACTAGCCAAAGTTGAAAAGAACATATGGCTTTTTACCAGATGAAAAGACTGAAAAGAACCCTAGGATGACTTCATCAACCCATTCATCACTCTGGTAGCCTAAAAGACAACAAGCCATAGAAATTACTTGTCTGGACATTTCTGGAAATGTTGCTGAAGAATATGGTGGATTATGACGAGGTAATTCAGAACCTTCTGCCATAAAAGACTCAAAGATACTAGCTCGTTGTTGAAACGTAAGTTTCTAGTAGATTTCCATCAGCAAATCAAACGAAAAAGTGTGAAGGGAGCTTGGAGGGTTAATTTGCAAAGCCTGGCAAAAAAATTATCGGCAGAAATGGCAAGGACTAGTTTGGCGGCTATTTGACGAAGAGGATAAATTGGCGAAAGTGGTAGTAGAAGGAACAGTGAGGCGAAAAGTGGTTTCCGGGGTGTTTGGTGCTAAGTTGTATTTGTGAGGGGAGATCCCATAATAGTTGAGCGCCAAACGCGTTTTCACGGGTGGTTTTTGCAAAACAGGTTTACGGACCCGCCCCCCTTCGCTAAATGTCAAAGTATGGGGGGATCCCACAAACCATTCTTAACTGTTGATTGTGGCGGAGGCAATAAATGTCGTTGGAGCTTGCTTGATAGATAATTGTTGGCGGCTTTTTTCAAATAACCACTAAATAAAAATGATTGGCTCCAAAAATTTAATTAAAGCGCCATTTATAAAGATGTGCCAAGCTTTATTACAAAGTGCAAACAAATTAAAATATATATATATATATATATATATATATATATATATATATTATATATATTTGAAAAGTATACACATTTAAAAATAAATTGCATGGGTGAATAATAGTTATGACAGACTCTTTGAGCATTGTGTGAGGATTTGTAACCCTGAGCGTAGATCATCTTCGGCGATGAGACTATCCTCCCAACGGATCTAACTATTCTCTAGTTTCAGTGGAAAAACATGTTGGAATTGTAACTAGGATCAATCTTCATAAATGTCATTGTATCAATATATATTTTATGTAAAAACAAAAGAAGAAACTTATTATTATTTTTCTAGCATCTTCTTCATGCTTTATTTTGGTCAAATGAAAAAGTAAAAGGGCATGTTCTTTGTGGCCATGCGAAAAGAAGAAAATTTGAATTTTTATAAGTGTCATTTGTCCCTCCAAGTTCCCAAGTCGACCCTCTAGAAAGACAAGTTGGCCTGCACAAAGGATGTGTCTCCTCACATGAGCAAACAACAATATATTAGCACCTATCCTCCACCAATTGGCATCAATTTCAAACTTCATTTGTGGAAATATACTCAGGTCTATGGCATGCAAGTTAGAGTACGATTTATGGCAATACTTCTCTATGGAATGGGAGTTATTTTGTGGCTACATTTTCTACAATTATACGAGCTATCTATGACAATGCACTTTTGTGACATACGTGTTAGGAATCACAATTTTCGTTACACCAAAACCCACAGGTGTTAGTCAACGATCACATCGCCAGAGATAAGGATCCATGAGAGGTAGTTAGTCCATGTCGCGAAACACATGAGAAGCGTTGGTTTATCCAATATCCAACAATCTCTCCCCAACATGAGCCTGGTGTGTACCGAACTCGTGACCTACACTCTAATACCACTTGTTGGGAAACACGATTTCTCAAAAATCTACGAAGCGAAGCGTTTCGAAAGCATCTTACTATATCTATAATATAAGATATATATATATATAATATATATATAATATATATATATATATATATTATATATATATATATATATTTTTGCATTTATATTCAAAAAAAACATCCCAAATACCAAATTAGTTGTAGAAAACACGAAAACGTGCATATTTTTACATAAATCAAGATAGATATGGCATCCACAATTCCATTGTACATCAATGATTAATTATTCAAGCATCAACCATCTAGATAATAGCAATTACAAACATACATCAAATTTTTAAGCATATCATAAAACATAAAACATTTAGAAGATAAGATCATCAAACATTCAAGTAACTTATCTAGCAAGTGAGCAACTGTCAACATGAGTCATGTCCAAAATTCAAATAATAACGTTTACAAAATAGGCACCACCAAGACTCAAGTACACATTGAACTAGGAAGAGTAAGACAAAAATGTTCAAATTCACAACAAGACTACAAGTCTAACCTATGACGAAATTAGTAAACTGTGAATATATCTACTAATCGCTCCTCCTTCCATGAGAACAGGACGTGAGCCTCCACGTGGTGGCAATGAAGAAGATGGTGGCTTTCGAAGTTGTGGCAGTGGAACTAATGAAGATGAAGCCCCTGCTATTGGTGATGATGCATGGAACCTAGGAACCAAGGCATTGGATAGGAGTGGCATCTTGTTAAAATTGGCAACTACAGCCAAATTCCACTTTGGAGAGCTCATTTGATGGAGATGATGATTGCATTGAATTCATTTTTTCGAGAGGACCAAAACAGATCTAAACATCATCTAATTTGGACAAGCAGAAGTGTGTTTTTGAATTTATGCCCACACGTGTGCAATTTGTTCAGGTCGGCCACATCATCATGTAGGCCCATGAGGCCCAAGAGCCATGTCACTTCACCCTAAACAACTTGTATAAATATAAGTGACCTCTCACCTCATTTGGCATCGTCATCATTCACACATTGTTCTCTCTCCTCATCTGATTGGGTCGTACAGCTATTGGGCAGCGATTTTCTCTCACACGTGTGGCGAGGAGGAGGATGAATTGCAGGCCGAAATTTCATAATTTTGTTGTAGGTTTGACCAGGGGTGCATTGACCAAGTTTGACTACAATTTTTAAGTTAGAAGTTTGATCTTGGAAGTCGAGATGCTGGGCACAAAAATCGAGCAAGTCTATGCACTTGACCAGTGTTGACTTTAGGGTTGAATGCAACTTTGGCTGCAGAAAATTACAGCAGACTTTCTCTCTCTTTTGACCGAATTTGACTAGACCTTGAAGGACTGTTTTGGGCTGACTTTGACTAACAAGGAAGCTCGAGTTTGACTAAGGTTGACCGAGCTCAAGAAGGCAAGTTTGACTGTTGCGTTGGACATCTTTGACTTTCTGGTTCGAGCTGAATTTTACTACAATTAACTGTAGATTTGACAGGGTTGTTTTGACTTTGATTTGGCAAGTCAACTTTGGCATTTTGTACTTTCTCTCTCTGCTGAACATTTGATATAATAATAAGAAGAATTGATCAAAGGGTTTTCCTCACATTGGGGTTTTTCCCTGGCATCCGCCAAATCTGGTGTCCCCTTGTCGTGGCTTCTCTTCTGCATTTATTTTATGTTCTATCCACAGTTACTGTCAATGTGATTTATGGTTACTGTGATTGTTATTGGAAAACTAAATTGGAAATTGTCATTGGGTTGCTAAAGGAACATTGAAGTAATTGTGCTAAGCATACAACATACCATTGCTAACTAAAATTAATGGTATCGGAGCACACGTGAAGACAAAGCCCAAGCAAGAGAGAGAAAAGAAATCACTAAGGGAGATCTGTTCGACAAGATTATTGGACTAGCCTCAATGGCTACTACATCTTACTTCTAATCTGAGGATAAGCTCAAGGACAAACCTGACTATCATGCATGCAAGATGACTTTGGATTTGACTTTGGAAGAGCATGATGCCATGGACTATGTGCAGGGAAGAGTGGTGGAGCCTCCTTCAAATGCACCTACTGCTGCAAAGACGAAGTACAAGAAAGGTGAGGTCAAAGCTAAAAGAATTATCATAGACTCCATTCAAAAGCATTTGGTTGCCTATATTTCTGATTTGGGAACATCTAAGGAGATGTATGATAAACTGGTTGGGATGTTCAAAGTAAACAATGCAAATCAAATCCTCTTTCTCAAGAACAATTTGAAGGACATCAAGATGGATAAAGGGGAGTCTATCCAATCCTACTTTATGAGAATAACACAAATCAAGAATGACCTACTATCTATTGGAGAAGTTATTGTTGACAAAGAGCCCACTCTCATTGCACTTGGAGATCTCTCAAGAGCATGGGATGTGTTTAACACCACCATTCTCAACAATGATAGTATTCCTAACTTCGATGAATTATTGGCTAGATGCACTCAAGAGGAGACAAGGATGATGAAGAGAGTCAAGCCTTCAAATGGAAATGAACCTACTTCTTTCTCTGCTCATGCTAAGAGGAAAAATAACGTTGGTCCAAGGAGACAGGGTCAAGGATTCAAAAAAGGAAGAAAACGAAGATGCTACAATTGTAATAGGTTCGGCCACTATGCTAGAGATTGTCCTCACAAGAAGGATTCTTCAAAGAATGACAACAACAACAATATCAAAGGCAATGGAAATCAAAGGAACAACAAATTCAACAATAAAGGAAAGAGGAATGCTCTCGCTACTCGATATGGAAATTGTCGACCTCCCAAAAGGATGAGAAATTCTAGCTATGAGGAAAACAATGTTGTAGGAAAACAAAAGGAGTTTTATCTTATTTCCGCTCTATCTACTACCTCTCCTCTAGATACTTTGGATCATTAGTTGATTGATAATGGAGCCTCAAGGCACTTCACTGGGTACAAAGAGGCCCTCTTAAATTTGATTGAAAAGAAGACTAATTGGAGATCATACTTGGAGAGAATACCACCTACCCCGTGAAAGGGATAAGTATTGTCACTCTTCGCTTGAATCAATGTCCAACCATTCATCTACAAGAAGTATTGTATGTGCCCGATTTGAAGAAGAACCTCGTGTCCATTTCTGCAATGGAAGATAAAGGCTTCAAGGTAGCATTCATTAATAGAAAGGTATGTATTTGGCAAAGAAACCCTAAAGATGGATTTACACTTGGATTTCGGGTTGATGGTCTCTATCAAGTTGGAGGAAGTCCGTTGGGAGCCTTGACTTGTAATACTTCTCTTCAATCTGAATTATGGCACCGAATATTTGCCCACATTAATTACAAATCCTTACATTCATCTCAAGTTTGATGGCACATAGTGAAGAAAGTGAAGCATGGTATATTGATTCAGGATGCTCAACTCATATGACATCTCAAGAGGAGTTGTTTACCAAAATTAATGACAATTATTCTGGTAAAATCATATTTGGTGATGATAGTGTTTCTGAGGTGAAAGGGAAAGGCACAGTTGCAATACCAGCATTACATGGAAAGCTAAGGAAGATGGTCACAGGTATGCCCGAGTTCAATATGAATCATGAAGAAGTTTGTCAGGGTTGTGCAGCTAGGAAACTTACAAGGGGAACATTCCCATCAAGTGAAAGCCAAACTACCGATATTTTTCAATTGGTCCATTCTAACCTATCTGGTATGTTGCCCATAACATTATTGGGAGGATACTTATACCATGCAATTTTGTGGATGACTTCTCTCGTAAAACATGGATCTATTTCTTGAAGAAGAAGGATGAAATGTTCAAATGGTTTCGTTCTTTCAAATCCTTGGTGGAAAATCAAACAGGGAAGAAGATCAAAATATTCAAGACTGACAATGGAACCAAATATGAATCAAATGAATTCAATGAATTTTGCAGAGAGGTTGACATTAAGAGGGAGACAACCGTTCCACACACTCCTAAGCAAAATGAAGTTGTTGAAAGGAAGACTCGAACAATCATGGAAGCCACCCGTGTCATGCTCCATGATCAAGGTTTACCGAAGTCCTTATGGGGAGAAGCTATCAACATTGTCGTGTATGTTCAAAATAAGAACCCACATCAAGCATTGGATTTCAAGACGCTCGAGGAAGTTTTCACTGGTAAGAACCCTGATGTTTCTCATTTTAGAATATTTGGTTGTCCCGTGTATTTTCATGTGCCTAAAGAGAAAAGAAACAAGTTGGAAGCATCTGGAAAGAAAGGTATATTTGTTGGCTACAGTGAAAATTCAAAGGCATATAGAATCTATGTGCCTGGTCAAAGAGATGTGGATGTAAGCCATGGTGTCATCATCGATGAAGACACTAGCCTTGCAAAAGCCAGAGATCTCCCTATTCCAAGGAAGGATAGTGATGATGCTACAGAAAAGCAGGATGAACCTCTGATAGATGATCCTATGCCCGATGTTGAAGGTTTGTTGGATCCCATTGATCCACCTCCTAGTGATCCCTTATTGGATTGACGGTGCTTGGACCCAAGTTCAAAATTAGTTGAACCCTACATTACCGGCCCTTTCGGCAACAACCCACTTAGCACAAGCTGCAGCCTCACCCGAGGCAATATTGGGGGATGCTAGAACTAGGTTTCTATATCCAGAAGGCTATGTGATGTGGGGATAAGGCGTTTCTTCAATTTAAGGCTTGATCTGACCTTCGCTAACCCTTATCCTTAAAATCCCCAAACTTGAAGCAATTTCCAATTAAACAGAGTTATGAGCTTCGCCTAAGGGTCTAATCATGCATAAAATAACATTTCATAGTATATCTAGATCTTCGCGGTGTAATTAAGACAATAATACAAATAAATGGCATTCACTGGGCATAAATACAGAAAACACATAAGTATACAATTCAGACACATAATTGCTTCAAAAACTCCTTATTATTCCAGATCTTCAATACACATATTTTTCAGACCCTGCGCACATAGCTGCAAGGGCCCCTGCAAATAGCTGCAAGGGCTCGCGCACTCAACTGCACACTTACCAAGGTCTCCGCGCACACAGCAACAGGAGCCTTCCCCTTTTCCCAAATACAGAAGATCTCACAATTACAAACTCAAAAACATATCATCATCCATTGGTTCCTTTTTATAAGACTTTCTAAGACATCCCTTTATATATCCTTTACCCTTACAATACCATGGTCCGCAAACCATGGGCGGAGTTTAAAACAATACAAAAACTAAGGGGTTTTGACCTTCCTAAAACCCCTTGACTCCTAGTGTCCTACACTACTTGCACTTCACTCCTCAAAATGCAGAGACTAATATCTTATCAAAATCAGACCCAGGGGACCCTGTCTCAACAAGCCCCAACACAAAGATGTGACTCATTCCCTAGTCACTTTGTTGGTATATCCTCGATGTGTGCTTTGAGGCCGCTGAATTCTGACTTCAAGGCTTGAAGTTTTGTTGTACTCTGCACGGCAGCGTATCGAACCTCTTCAACCAACTTCTCTGTAGTTGGCCCTGCAACTACTAAGCTCATCGTCCTCTGCGTCTGCTAAAGGGCTTTCAATTTTCTCTAGACATTGTGCAACAATTGCCTTTCTTCGTCAACCCATGGTTGCGTCCTTGCTGAAATGATAGAGGCCTTTCGATGCAACTCATCAATCTGAGTCTGTAAGAATTTCCTTTCTTGGAGTCTGGTGAACCTCTGCACACGTGCTAAGGTCCGTGTTGTCGCCCTGATCTCATCAAACTACAGTTGCTTCTCACGAATGTCAGCTTCAAGTTTCTACAGATGCGGGTCCTCCTGCAGCGAGGCCCACATTTCCATCGTACTCTCCAAAATTTGGTTGCAGTCCTTAACTGCAGCGGCAAGAACTTCCATATCAACTTTGATAGCAACCTCACGCTACTCTCAGACTTCTAGAGGGGTGGTAGGCTACAGCTTCATCTGAAACCTGCAGTTGCAGCTCAAACCGCACCTTTTCCACTTTGGCGTTAGATTCTTTCACTGCAACTACAAGCTTCTGTAATTTCTCAACCAAAGTTGCCTCTGCTAAAATCTAGAGCTCTGGAAACTCAATGCATACCTGTGTTATTGTTGCTGACTATGCGCAACGACCTTTTTTCATTCTTTTAGCATCTACGGTTGAGGGAGATTGGACCTAGGTTCAGAGTTAGCTATGCCAACCAACAAAACCCTACACTACCAGCCCTTTCGGCAACAACCCGCTTAATGCAGGTTGCAGTCTCACCCGAGGTAGTATTAGGGGATGCTAGAACCAGTTTCTACATCCAGAAGGCTATGTGATGTGGGGATAAAGTGTTTCTTCAGTTTAAGGCTTGATCTGACCTTCGCGAACCCTTATCCTTAAAATCCCCAAACTTAAAGCAATTTCCAATTAAACAGAGTTATGAGCTTTGCCCAAGGGTCTAATCATGCATAAAATAACATTTAACAGTAGATCCAAATCTTCGCAATGTAATTAAGACAATAATACAGATAGATGGCATTCACTGAGCATAAATACATAAAACACATAAGTATACAATTCGAACATAGAATTGCTTCAAATATTCCTTATTATTCCAAATCTTCAATACACATAGTTTTCAAACCCTGCGCACATAGCTGTAGGGGCCCGGGCACTCAGCTGCGGACTTACCAAGGTCTCCGCGCACATAGCAGTAAGAGCCTTCCCCTTCACCCAAATACAGAAGATCTCACAATTACAGACTCCAAAACATATCATCATACATTGATTCCTTTTTTTAGACTTGCTAAGACATCCCTTTATATATAGTTTACCCTTACAATATCATGGTCCGCAAACCATGGGAGGAGCTCAAAACAATACAAAAACTAAAGGGCTTTGACCTTCCTAAAACCCCTTGCCTCCTAAGGACATGCACTACTCGCACTCCGCTCCTCAAAATGCGGAGACTTTACAATATCTTATCAAAATTGGACCCAAGGGACCCCGTCCCAACATCCCTCTACCTCAACGAAAAGACCTTTGTGGCTCAAAGATACTCTCAACGATGTTGAAAGACATATTGCTCCAAGAGGGACATTTCGCGAAAGTAAGAAGCCAAACAGGTATCAAGGGAACATAGCTGCTATAAGTACTAAGCCATGTACATTCGAAGAAGTCGTAAAGCACCAAGGCTGGAAGGATGCGATGAATGAGGAATATGAATCTATCATGAAAAATGATGTCTGGGATGTGATGCCTAGACCGAAGGACAAGTCCATAGTCACCCCAAAATGGCAATACAAAATTTAACATGGAGTTGATGGGACTGTTGAAAAGTATAAGGCCAGGGTCGTTGCTCAAGGCTTCTCTCAAAAGGAAGGAGTGAACTATGATGAGATATTTGCACTGGTTGCCCGATATACCACTATCTGATCTATTATTGCTCTTGTTGCCAAGGATGGAGCCTACATCAAATGGACGTTAAATCTTCTTTCTTGCATGGCTCGCTTGAGGAAAGAGTCTACTTGGAACAACCTCAGGGGTTCGAAGTGCAAGATCGAAGGACACATGTATGTAGGTTGAAGAAATCCCTTTATGGGTTGAAGCAAGCCCCTCGGGCTTGGTATGAGAGGATTGATAGCTATCTTAAGAAGCTAGGATTTAGAAGGAGCAATGTTGATCCTAACCTAGTTGGCAAGAGTGGGAATTATAATGGCTTCTATCATGTCTGTGATCACTCAGAGACTATGAAGCACATACTTTGGGAGAATCAATTAGCGAAATTTTGTTGGACATATTTTGAGGATCAATTTTCATTTATGCTTTAGCCCAGGGTTCATCAGAGCCCTACATTATATGGGGATTGTTGTTTTCTAATTTATATTAGCTTCTCTCGAACATAAAAGTGCTCGCAAATTACAACATTGTTCATTTGATGGAAGATTAGGGTAAGTTTGTTTTTGAACATGAGGTTAGCTCATTGTCTACTTTTTGTTTTATGCAATGGGATGAGATATGCCATCTATACCTAGCTAAGGGTATTCTATTGATCAAGGAAGCCCAATCTCTAGATTTTGTATCTTATTCTCAGTTTATCATAGTATTAGTAGATTATAGAGAAGGTTATGATGCCATTGTATATACCCTTCCACTTTGTTATTTGTTATTTGTTATTTGTAAATATGTTCCTATAAATAAAAAAATGGACTTTCAAAAAAGAGTTAAGTAATTTAATATGCAAAAGTTAATTGAGCATGCCATGTGTTGAAAACAAACAATTCTTGATTATTTTATAAAGCAAAGTCTAAAATAGGGATCTTTAAAGTACCATAGATCCTATTGAGAATATGTATACTTGTCTCTCTTGTTGTTGCAGAATCTATCTTTATATTTCCTCACATGTAGCAACTCCAATTTATAGATTTTTCTAGATTGTATCAACTACAAATGACAAATACCTATATCACCTATAGTCAATAGACAAATCTCCAAGACTCTCTTTGACAACTTCACGCCAACCATAAAAACGTGCAAGATGTAGGCCTAAGCAAACCATGACGATTCGGAGTGAAAATAGTACACCCAAGTCCACATTATAATTATGTGGCAACCAGTACCACCATCAAACCAAGAACAAAGTAGTCTAGAGAGGCCACGCATCCTCAGAGCATTGAAAAGATTAGATCCAGACAGCGCTAGAGTAGAGCACGCCCTTCTTGTTAGACTACCCCCAAATCCAAAGGAGTAACTAGAGATACACTCAGAGTTTCCTTCTTCCGACCTCGTTTCTTACGAGTTTCCCTGGCTTGTATACCCTCCCCCTCTGGGATCATGCAGCCAAGCTCCTCAATGGTTTCAGAAGACTTCAACTGTGAGCTAGTGGCCAGCTCAGCCCCCTCGATACCGACCATCAGACTCAGGAGACTTTGAAACCATCGGCCCCATCGGCCAATCTCCCTCTCTCACTATCTATCTTGGCAGGCTCTTGGGTTGGGTTTCTGCCTCTCCAGTCTTGGACAAACTCACTTAGTGTTTTCTATCATTATTCCTTTGTCATATACGTTCTGATGGTATACTTATGTAGGGTTCTTTATTTTCTTGTATTTTTTTTGGCTTTCTCTAGGAGTTATAGTGGCATTCCCACAATGGATTCATACTGGTTGTACTCTAGAGACCAATTGACCTATTTTTGTGGTCATCCATTGGACATTAATAAAATTTTCTCATCTTATCTGAAGATTCAAGATTACAACGGAGCAAATATCAATAATCTCCATAAGGTACCCATACAGTTGAGTCTAGTCACATGATAATTGTATTTTACCTGTATAATTCAGCCTTTTTACTCTCACATATTATGCATTGCTCTCTCTTGTCAGCATAGATGACAGATAATTTAAAGTGAGTTAGCATATACTGACTTTTTGTTAGCCTATCCAAATGTCCTAGATCTCCAACCTGAGCACTAAAGTGACAACAGTGTGATGTGGATCTTCAATCTTTACAATTATGCCAGCATAACAAGTATCTAACGACTCTTCAAAACTAAAAGAGTAAGAATATTTTATAGCCACATTTATTCTCCACCTTTCAATCTCTGATAATACAAAAGAAAAAAAATATATCCTGTTATTACAAAAGGATACTTGTGGCATACATCCGAGTTTCACACCTTGCTGCACATGCTCCACAAACTGCTGGAAAAGTCATCACCTGTTAACAGGCAGCACATGTCATCTCAAACAATTTCTAGCAAATATGAAAAAAACTGATATGGTGAGCCCATTATCCATACCTCCTCTGGTGCTGAATACTTGAAGAATGCTGCAGCAACTTCATCACTATTACCCTGAGCAATAGCTCGATGTGCTGCTGCTGCCCCAACAGACCCATGTGGCTCCTTTCTTGTTCCAGCAGACCTGTACCTGGTTCCTTCTTTTCCGGGAGAAGAAGTTTGATCAGTAACTTGTTCAGTACTAACTTGCTCATTGGAAGCTGAATCAGCTAGAAATCCCAATGCTGCTTGTTGCTCAGCTCTACGGTCATAGAACTCTGCAGAAAGTAATGGATCTGGATCTGGAGCAAATCTACATACCAAATGTAAATTGAAATTAGAAATGTTTTTCTACACTTGTACATGCGAAATAAATGGATGAACCCCAAGCAGCTTATGCTAGTATTATGACTCCAATCCTGAACTCCGATAAAATTCAGATTCTAAAGGCTAGGAAAACAATTCAGTGGTCATTAAGAGGTGAAAATACATTAAATTAAGGACCAAGTAAAATGACATTGACTTCAAGTAAACCCAAAAACCACATTGATGAAAAAGTGAAAACTGAACTTTTTGACAGTGGCAAGAAATGAAAAGTCACTTATGGGTTGACCAGAACTTAAACGATATAAGAAGAGTAATGGCCATTTCTCTCTGTTAAGAATTATCTTTACCTTTTTATCTTTTATAAAATGCTTCTTGTATTAAAATAATAATATTTACAAAGAACAGACACATAGAAGAATATATACTAGTAGAGGAGAAAAAGAAATCAAAGATTTCTTCCTCAGTGCTACTAGAGCTAAGGTATAAATTAGAATTATCTTTTCTTAGTATACAGAGACCTTCTCTTCTCTCATTTGAGACATTCTTTCTATCGAAGGATGTATTCTAGTCCAGTTTCAGTTTAGCTCCAACTTTGTCCCAATAGGAAAAGACCTCAAACATCTAATTAGATTCTGCACAAGGAAGAAACTACAAATATCCACATAGACCACAAACAAATTCTGGTGTTATCTTCTTCTCTTGTATATTATTTTGATGAATTTGAGATCATAGTTATATCAGTTTTCCCTAGATGATGAAAGTACAAGTTATATCTAGGATGATGAGCACATTCTTGGAGAAGCTTTTCCTTGGCACATGGGAGTGGTTTAGACCTTCCTCAACTTGAGGGAGGTTGTTCTATCTTGCAGATTATTACACCATGGAGGACTCACCACACAACCATTGGCACTATTTTTAGAGCATTGTTCACCTTCTGGAGCTCACACATGTCACGTGTGTGGCCTAGAAGACCATCCTTGCTAGTTGTTTGCTCTTTCTCAGGGTTGATCTTTCCTTCCAGAGAAATGTTGGACCCCATTCACTCATATCTAGTCCTATTTTTAGGGGGACATCCTTTCTCTCCGTAGATGCTTGTACATGTGGCATAACTACCTCATTTAACTATGTATTTTTTACCTTGTCCCCATTGTTAGTCGGAGGGTAAAAGTCTTTTAGGATAATATTTTAATAAGAGGGTTGTTAAGACTTAAGCCTACTCTCTATATAAGAGGCTCCCCCTCATGGCATTTATTCTTGTTGATTGAAATATTTGAGAACACTCTTATTGAATATATAGCATAGCAAATTGATGTTGCTTCAAGGTCTTCTCTCTTGACTATCATTTTGTGCTATCAAGTTAGATGGGGATGTCAAGTCTCCTACATAGGTAAGAGTAGCAATAATGATCCACATGACAAGTAAACTCAACCACTTGGAAGGGGCATTGCATATGAGGTAAGACATATTTTCTCCTTTATTGGTTTACAAGTTATTAATTAGTACCCTTGCATTATGTATCTCCTAGGAATTCTAGCAAGCTATTCGTTTTAATTGCTAGGTTTTAGATACTTTTGCTAATTGAAGGTGGATCCATTTGGATCCCTCCCTTCTCTAATCCTTTAAGAAAATAGGCCATTTAGAAGAAGCTTTCCTCTTAACACCATTAGCCCTAGCAATTAGAACTAGTCTCCCCCATCAACCACCAAATATAATAAAATCCAAAATTCATTTTCTTTTCCTTGTTTTACTTGAACTTTAAAGCTAGTTTACTGAAAATATTTATTTTAGACTTCATTATTTCAAGCCTAGTATTTTCTAACATTCACATATTTATTTCCTAGACTTGTTCATTTCAATTAAGGTTTATATTAAAGTTCTTATATTGAAATCTTTATTGTCCCGTCGAGGGAGACTGCCTCCAAGCCACCCTCTAAAGATTGCATTGATGCTGCTTGGATGGGCTCTCATATATACTAGTTCAAACTTGATCTTCCATTTCTTCCAACCTTGAACCATCCATAAGTCCTTTCATATTACTCTACCATGGTATATCAACTCTTATGTTTACGCTTCAAATGATGTGTCCACTTGCAGACGATAATTCATGCTTCATCTTTATTTCAATTGATGTGCTATGGTTTTATGTGATGGTTTCTTACCCAAAAGTGGTGAGATGGTTTCCAACCTTGTCATGAATAAACATTGTTCTAGGAATGAAATAAGTGTTTTAACTTTTTGTAGAGGATTGTTGTAATTTTATCATCTATTATTGATATTTTCCATGCTTTAATGTTTGAAGTAAGGTTTCACATGTTCCATGACTAAATGTTCTATCATTGCTGAAATTTTACTTCATAATTGCATGTGCAATTGTTCTCTTCAAAGCCTATAAGGAAACCCTATATGTGCAGACCTTATAATTAATTCTCCCACCACAAGAACAATAGCTATGGTTTTAGAAGCGGATTCCCTAGAGAATCCCCCCTTACTACTTCATTATCCCTCCTTGGAAATTTGTGCAAACAAGCCTCGATCAACCCTTGCAGAATAAGGCGTTGTTCCAAAAGTGTGTTGATCACCTTAAAACTAAATAAAAACCATTTTTTCTCCCTCCTGGACACCTAGGGAAGCTCCTAGGGTTTTATGGTTGATTTGTGCTTGAACTTGTTGTTTTAAGGGATAACATCACCCTTTATTCCTGTTGTTTATGCATATTTAACAGCCTTAAAACAATTTATCCTAGCCTCTACTTGAATTCCTTGTTTCATTCTTGTTGAAGATCATTTTGAGAGTTTTTCTTATGTTGCTATATGACATTGTATGCCTTGTTGTTGAAGATCATCCAAACCCTAACTTATAGCATCCCATTTATTGGTTTAACATTAGAGTGCTAGAACCTTAGCATTGAAAACCTAGGTTATCTTTGGCCCTACCAAACTCTTTATCCACTATAAATCTTCAAAAACTTATCACCTTGAGCCCTTATATGCAATTTGGGGAAGCCTCCCTTGTGGTTTAAAGCCCACTAAAGAGCAAGAGGAAGGTTATTGAGGTGAAGACAATAGCAACCCTTCCTCATTGTTTCCTAAGGTTTGGCCCCTTTCCTAGTAAGGTTTTGCACCGAGCCTGATAGATTTTGCAACAACAAGCACCTCCTCTATATAAAGAGGTGCACTTCCTCTCATTTTCTCATGGCTGGACTAGGGGAGAAATCCCCTTTAGCTAGTCTGAATTCCAAAATTTTCTCTTGTATCTTAATTTCTACTATGGATGGATGAGTTAAGTGACTTCTTGAGGAGTTTCCGATGGTGTGGATAGTTCTCTCTTCTTGATGGATAGTTGTAGATCTTGATAAGAAAATCCTTATCAATCAAGATAGACTTCTTTTCATTGATGATTATTGGTGAATTTTGATCGATGCATGATAAATAGAGTAAACTATTTTTCCTTATCTTGTCAAGTTGATGGATAATGGTTATTAAATATTCACTGTAGTTTTGCTAGTATATTTATCTCATCACCTTCCTTGGGCAAGATTTTCATCAAGTTCTTCTGAGGTGATCTAAGTGAAGCTCCATCCCTTGTTTATTCTTAGAAATTGTCAACACCTACCTCAAGCCTTTAGGGTACACGAGCTAATCTACCCTAGTCCTTGAAGCTAAATCTACTCCAAGCCTCTTTGAACCTCTCAACAAGCTCTTTCAACATGCCCTAAGCTAAACTCTTTCAAGGTGACCTAACTAAGCTTACTCCTTTATCCCATCTTATAGGATTGAAGGATGCCTAGGTCAAACCATTAGGAAAAACAATTTAGTCTACTCTAGTATTTCAACCTAAATCTAACCCATTTCTATCCAATTGTGTGGCTTTGTAACCCCATATGCTCCCAAAAATATATTTGCAAACTAAGTTACTTAACTTCTATCCTCCATCACCCTTTTTCCTTGTAAATCATTTAAATTGTTTTGTTGGAGTTTTATTCTCCTACTAATTCCTAGGTTGTGTGTGTTTAGGGAACTTTCCCTTTGACCTCAAACCGAGGAATTACCCAAAACAATCTTAGCAATCCTATTCACCTTAAATCCTAAAGGTGTAATTCTTTAATTGGTAGTATTTGAAGTAGACGCCTTAGGGGGCTCTTGACTTGGTTTGACTGTGGCATTAGTGTTGAGAAATCTAGGGCATAAGGAGTTAAAAGGTTTCTTTGCTTGATAATTGATTGTGATATACATTTACTTCTTAGCCTATAGTCTTCTCTTCATTAGATTATTATTATGTTCTTTTCATCAAGACAATTACCAATATGCACAATAAAAGACAAGTGACACAATATGTAGGCTTGTCAGCCAAGGTCAAAACCTCTCACCTCTTGAGAGGAAAACCCAATCAAAATTATTCTTCTAGATCTTCAATTGATGAGTACCAAAGCCACGACAAAGATCCTTGACTCTAGTATCCTCCCAAGAACCTTGTCACTAACCTTGATGCTCTGCCTCTTCCCTCCCTCGATTTCTTCTTGATCTCGAACTGCTCTCCTCGACTCCTTCTAGAGAAACTCAGTCTCTATCCTTCACACTAGCTTCTCCTCGACTTCCTATAGAGAAACTCAGTCTCTATGATCTTACTAGCTTCCTCTAGAGAATATTGGTATCTAGATCCCTATCACGGTTACCCAAAACAAGTACCCCAAAAGAATCCTTTCTTCGTTGCCCCAGAAGAATCCTTCCTTCGTTATCCCAGAAGAAACTTTACTTCACTGAACTAGAAGAATCTCTCCTTCACTGACCTAGAAGAATCCTCCTTCGATTGCCCAGAAGAAACTCCCCTTATCACTTCTTCACACTTCTATTTAGTAGCCTTCTTCTTTGCACTTCTTCACCGAACGCTTGACGAGTTGCTTGCCTCTAAGTGAGGTCGAGTGTGGCTATATATACACTTCGTTACATGTCATTTAGGCCGACATGATCACAAGAAGTAGGCCAAATTCTTTTGGCATATTCTTCCATCTTTGTAGGTTGACTTGAAGAGGATAAGTGACAAGGCCATGGAGGATACTTTACATAGACAAGATTGACCTTTTATAAAGTGTAACATGACTTCACTACATGATAATGACTCTATCATTTTATGACTAGATGACAAATAATTCCTAAAGACTCTCAATGGGAGTCTTGAGTCAAAAACAATATCTCTTGCTCATGAAACCCATGAAGCAAGTCAATACAATAATTTTATTTTTCTTCTCTACATCTCATTACATAAAATCATAATTACATGTCATTATGAAGATAGAACCTAGTTACACTTTTCAACACTCCCTCTTAACTAGGGAGGTATTCATAATGGTACTTGGACATTCTCAATCTAAAGAATTTCTCATAAGAAGAATTCGGATTGGTATTTCATTTGTATAGCATCATATCAACCAACATTGTTACATAGAAAGGCCTTGACTAACAGCTCCATCTCTCCACAAGATCTGAGCTCAATGTTGGCGAGACCAATGATTTATAGACACTCTCATCATTGTCTCTCTCGGAACATCCCCTACTCGGGTACTCACAGTGTGTTCCATGAGGACTATTCTTATATTAGACTCCCCAACCCTCAAACAATATTGGTCCTCCACAACTACTCTTCTATTGGATGCCCTATTTCATCCTCAAAGAGTATCGAATGCCAAATGATTACCCAATCCTCCATTCTGTCTTCTCAAGTGAAGACCAAAATGACGTGTCTATCTCTCCCTCTCAGATAGGGAGGATATATTCCAATAAAGGAATGTACTCATTCCTACAAAAGGAATGTACCTAAGCTCCCTCTTGGCTTAGGAATTTCCAAGTTTCTTCCTAAGAAACCTTCCAGGCTCCCTCTTAATTAAGGACCTACAGCAGCTTCTCAGGTGGAGATGATGGGACAACCAGCTGCTTGAAGAACTCCTCTTTTCTTCAATGTCAAAAATTTCTTGTCATGGAGTCTTCATCTTTTGGGGACTTCTACATAGGGCACAAACCATCCATCACTTTCATCCATGAGTTACACATGTCCTCATTTCATCAGAAAGTGATCAACCAATTTTCCATCTGGCTTTGCTTCATCTCATGTTGCTTTCTTTATGCCATATTTTCCGAAAAGGATCTTACATCCTTCTATATGGTCCTCTTGGAAGTCGTCCACAGATTTTCCCTTTGGCAGTCCTACATAAGCCCATCCAGGTATTAGTTCAAAAATAAGAAATGAACACTTACATAAAAAAATTGAATTACCTTTGTGATGGTCTTTCATCATGACATCTCCCAGTAGGTATCAGCATCCCGCATGCAGATTGACACATCTCCTAAAGATATTCATTGTCAAGGATCTCCATCTTTTTTTCGACTCATGTCAGAGTCTTCATATCTTTCTGGGAGATATTCTAGTGAGCTCTTCTTGGTCGAATGTTGAATGCCTTCTACCTTTGTTGCATATTTTACGATCTCTTCCTTTCTTTTCACACTTCATTCCCAAGAGCTTCAAATCAGAGTTCCTCAATTGTAGTTAGCTTCCTCATGATTCATGTGAGAACATATTATGTTGATTTCATCTGGTGTGGACTTATGCCTTTATGCAATCTTTCGGAGCAGGAGATTGCTTCTTCTTATGATCATGTTTCCCAAAAAGGAAATAGTGATTCATATTATTTGCAACCATATGACATGACTTTCATAATATCCTATGTAAGCATGCATACCTCATCTTTCCTCTCAGTCATCCGGACTTCCTACAGCAGCTTCATTTGAATGAAAGAACTTTATCCTTTAGACTTGCTTTCCTGTTATGTCATCATACCATCATCCCTTGAATCCCACGAGTTGGAATTCCTAATGAAACTCTTGCTTTCCTTTTAGATCGATGAGTCCTTTAATAAGGATTCCATCAGAGAAACTTGAGGATCTTTCATATCCTTACCCGGAAGATGTTTCCTTATTGACTATTGTATGATAATCCTAGTCGAGGATGACCTCTACTTATTTCTATAAGTATCACTTGAGGTTTTAATGAGGTTTCCAAGAGCTCACATTCTTTGTAATTAATAGAATTTATTCCAAACATCCTTTATTCTTCCCATGTCAAGGGCTCTTACTTCTAATGCTTCTATCACGATGTTATTTTCTAATTTGATGCATGCTATCTTATTTGCATTGCTTCCTATCTATAAATTACAAGTGAAAACTACCTTTTAGTGAAGAAGATCATCTCAGTCATAGTAGAGATCTTTTACTTCTTCCTTCTTAAGCTTTTTTGTCTCAAGTTCTTTCACTTCCTCGGTAATATGGGCTCTTGTCCTTCTTATGTTTAGGACAATCTCTTCTATACTGCCCAAGTTCCGGACATCCATAGCATCTTATCTTAGTCATGTTCTTCCTTTTCTTTGGAGGACCAACTTTCCAAATTTCCCTTTTATTCTTGTCACTAATTGATCCCTTCTATTTGATCTTTTGTCGCTTTCTCTCTTCAACCTGTCTTCTTATGCCTTGCAGATATCTTTATCAGATGCCATCTCTCCTAGATCCTACAATTGACCTTTTATTTGAGATGCTTTTGAAAGGCATGACGATATCCCTTCATCCTTTGAAACCTTTAATTTATATAGATTAGATCTAAGTGATATGATCTTTCCTATCGTGCTTTCAGAGAAAAGTTCTATTAGTTCTTTAGATGTCTCCACATGGCTACATAGAGAATGAGAGGACCTTTAATAAACTCCTTAAGAATCTTTTGAGCCTTTAGATCCTTTCCATGTATTCAGATAATGCTTGTTCTTCGGATGGCTTGGAGATTTTTCCATGGACATGATCAATGACTTCATTTACTTCGAGGACTATGTTTATCCTTCTTCCCCATGCAAGGATGTTTGATATCCCAACCAACTTATGGTTCTCCTTGAAACATGAAGTCATTTTTACTCGATTAGATTATAAGAAAAAAAAGGTACTTACTTGAGAAGATAGAATCTTCAACGAACTTCTTGCTTTAGATGATCCTTTTTAAGAGGGTTCTTACTTCAGCGAGGGAAGACTGCCTTCTTTAGGATGATCTTTCTCCAAAACAGATCCTTGCTTTAATAAAGAGAGGATTGCCTTTCAATCTACCCTTCCTTAGATTTGAAGAGCTTCCACTCCTTTGGTGATGTATGAGTGATGCTCAGAAGTGCTTCTAGTGTTTCGGTCTTTCTTCTTGCTTCCTTCTTGAAGATAATTTCAAGACTCTTGCTAGAGTATTTCTTCAATCTAGGGTTTTGGTAGATTTTCATTTCTTGCTTGATGTTCTTTGACCTGATTTGATCCTTCTTTGAAGCTTGATTCTCGTGTGTCTACTTGCTTTGAATGTTCCTTCTTGACTTCAGCGCTTAAGCTCTGATTCCATGCTCAGAAATCTAGGGCATAAGAAGTTAAAAGATTTCTCTGCTTCATAATTGCTTGTGATATACTTTTAATTCTTAGCTTATAGTTTTCTCTTTGTTAGATTATTATTATGTTATTTTCATCAAGACAATTACCAATATGCACGATAAAAGACAAGTGACACAGTATGTAGGCTTGTAAGCTAGGGCCAAATGTCTCAGCTTTTGAGAGGAGAACCCAATCAAAATTCTTCTCCTAGATCTTCAATTGATGAGTACCAAGACCATGACAAAGACCCTTGACTCTAGTACCCTCCCAAGAACCTTGTCACTAACTTTGATGCTCTACCTCTTCCCTCTCTCGACTTTCTTCTTGATCTTGAACTGCTCTCCTCGACGACTTCTAGAGAAACTCGATCTCCATCCTTCACACTGGGTTTTCCTCAACTTCCTATAGAGAAACTCGATCTCTATGATCTCACTAGCTTCCTCTAGAGAATCTCGATCTCTAGATCTCTATCTTGGTTACCCAGAACAAGTACCCCAGAACAATCCTTTCTTCACAGCCCGAAAAGAATCCTTCCTTCGCTATCCCAGAAGAAACTTTACTTCGCTGACCCAGAAGAATCTCTCCTTCATTGACCCAAAAGAATCCTCTTTCGCTTGCCCAGAAGAATCTCTCCTTATCACTTGTTCGCACTTCTGTTTAGTAGCCTTCTTCTTCGCACTTCTTCACCGAATGCTTGACGAGTTGCTTGCCTCTAAGTGAGGTCGAGTGTGGCTATATATACACTTCATTACATGTCCTTTAGGCCAACATGATCACAAGAGTTAGGCCGACTTCTTCTAGCATGTTCTTCCATCGTTGTAGGCCGACTTGAAGAGGATAAGTGACGAGATCATGGAAGATACTTTACATAGACAAGATTGACCTTTTACGAAGTGTAACATGACTTCATTACATGACAATGGCTCTTATCATTTTATGACTAGATGACAAATAATTCCTAAAAACTCAATGGGAGTCTTGACTCAAAAACAAAATCTCTTGCTCATGAAACCCATGAAGCAAGTCAATATAATAATTTTATTTTTCTTCTTTACATCTCATTACATAAAATCATAATTATATGTCATTATGAAGACCCAACCAAGTTACACTTTTCAACAATTAGATCCACTAAGGAGAGCCCCACCTAAGTTGGAGGAGAGCTACCCAACAATGAGAAGAGAGTCGGTGAGGTGGTAGTTGGCCCCATCTTGAGTACATGTATCCTGCACTTGATTTTTTGGACTTTATCTTGAGAAATGTGTGATTTTGCTGTAACAGGTTAAAAATAGGTGCCAAGTAGGATCACCTCCAAAACTATAAATGCATGATAATTTTTCTAGAAGATAATACCAAGCTTTTGGGAGGTTTGATCCTCACCTAAGTACAAAAAAAGAAACCAAACACATAACATGTGCATCAATATCTGTATCAAAAAACAAAAACAATCCCCCAACTTGTCTAGCCTAAAATAGGACAAATGAACATGGTAGAGAATCTCGAGAAAAGAACTGAAGACTACTACAATAAAGTGCAAAAGGATGGCACGCAAGTAAAATAGAAGACACAACTTGAACGTACTAGGAATAACCCCCATAATCTATCCAGAATAATAATCAAGTCAAGTGCACAAAATTGGATAAGAATAAGAGCCAAAGTACATAAAAAAATGTGTTATAAATCTTTCCAAGGCATACACTCTTCTTTCTGCACAACAATCATAAACATTGCCCAACATGTCCTCAAGTGGTGCATCCTACTCTACCAAATGTTATTGATAGGATGGATCAAATTAGCTCTAAAGTGGAGCAACCTATTTGGCTCAAAACAAGCAAACCAGCCTAAAATAAACCTCAAAAAGCATTTGTCCTATCCTCATATGCAGCACCCTCCATTGCCCATAATAACACAAAAAAATGATAAGCTACATATAAAGACAAAGCACATAAGTTGGTTACCCACATTTACCTGAAATAGCATCATTCCCACTTCACCCCATAATAGGCTAGATAATTTCTAGAAAAAACACCAAGGATAAGATCACTAAAAATCAAAGCAAATAAGATGTTTTTGCGCCAAAATATTTCCTCAAATTGAGGCACCCTCTCTATACAAATATAGAAACCATGCATTGTCAAAAGAACACAATAAAGTAGCAATATATAAGGTTCATACATAAGCACCCAACTTACGCTAAAAGTATCATTGGAAAGCACATAAAAAAATTCATAAGTGAAACACACTACCTAACTAGAAATAGCAAAGTTAGATCTCAAAATAGCACAATTGATGGAGCAAAAGCTCACGAATATTTATTCCATAAAAATAGAGTATAATCAATGATTAATAAAAGAAGATATTTTACCACTGAAAGCCCGAAGAAATGTGCAAGGGAAGTGCCTTAGTACATTTTATGCTGAATTTTTATTAACTATCAATTATTAATCATTCATATTATTTTCCTTTTGCATTATTTTTCTTTATTATTATTTTAACCTAGCATATTTTTTATTTTATACCTTTTTTCTTATAGATAACATTGCCCTTTGCTTTTCAAGATGCTTTGCCTTGCTTTATATTGTTAATGAAACTTATATATCTGCGATAAAGCGTCTTCTTCTAGAATATTTTTTCATTTAATGATACTTCTTAGCTATTCAAAAACATAATCTATTCTTCCTAAAAGCAACCATAGCTTCTACCTCTAAAATGATTTTCCTTCATCATCCAACATAAGAAGTATTGTCTAAGTTGACTAATGTTGTTCTAACATTTTTTTGAGACATGATACATGAAAAGCGTAGCAGATATGGCTCTTATCTGATAAGTCTAATCCATATTCTACATGATTTGTCTTCTGATTAATATGATATGGCCAATAAATCTTTGAAGCCTGTAGCCCACCAAAAATGGGGTACCCCTTTGGAGAGCTTCCTTTTCAATACGCTTCCCTTCAACCGACAACAATAGCGCCTGGTAACCACTTGAGAGATTTGATGTGCTATTTTGTCTCTGCCACCTAAGGTAGCGATTATGTACCCTTGCACATCTGTCATGATCGTATGTTTAAAGGTGGACCATCCAATCCTAAACGTATGATTTTTCATTATGTAATTGGTCTTTATGATTATTTTTCTTGGGCAAACTTGGGTGTGGATTACTGGGTGACTTGGAAGAAGGAAGGGTTTTAACTGTACTCTTGTTCCCTTACCTCAACTTTAGGGGTGGGGGTGGGGGGAGGTTCATCCTGAATCCTAGCCTTATGGGATCTCCTTTATTGGCTATTAGCTTTATGAAGAGAACTACATGGGAAACTTTGATTTTGGTTGCGTGATCCTGCTTCCCAATACAATATATATCTTCTTCCCCTCTGCTCCTTACAAGCCCTTTTCACATTTTCCCTATTTGGGCCCACATTTGTCCATTGGGTCCACAAGGTGTTAGCATCTAAGTTGCACTGAAACGGAGATGGGAACGGATACGGAAACGGGGTTTGCAACAGATACGGTGAATTTTCAAAACATTTGGATATGATATGGCAAGGAAACAACATATATATATATGACAATAAAATTTTCATATTACCATTCATCTTTTAGAATCTAGATTCTATATTTAAAAATACATAATCATCATCATGAATTCCACATAAACAAATCATCATCACCATTTCAGCTTAAGTTTTTGTCATCATCGTTATAGATTATTATAACATTCAACATATCATCAAGTTTATGTTTCCAATTTCAATCATCAACATCATCGCCAAAATTAATTATGTTAAATGCACACTACATGGTACAAATTACAAAACTAAACTATGACTGGCAATCTACTATCATATGACATATTATGGTATTCAATGTCCATTGTTCAAAAGTTTAAAACATCATCATAAATTACATTTACATATCATCAAATATGTTTTCATCCATGTAATTAAGATTCGCATCATCATTTGGATCCTATTCATGAGTGGGAGAATTGTTGCCATGTCCACTTGAAGATGCAATTATTGGTGCCTCCTCATCAAACAAAATCATATGAGACATGGCATTCAATGTCATATCCAAGTCAGGAAACTCTAGAAACAGATCCAAAACTCTTATAAATGCCCGAAACATCTCAAAAATAAGACCCTGCGTTTCCCAAAAAACGAAAATGCTTCAGAATTAGGATCCTGTGTTTCCAAAAAACTGAAACGTTTCCTTGTCATTTTCGTGTTGATCGTACCCATTTCCGTTTCTGAAATGTCGAACGACTTTTCTAGGGTTTTGGAGAGACGTTTCCGGTAACTAAGGTTAGCATCCTCTTTCCCTTGTCCATGCCTTGGGTCAGGCCTCAAACGATGCCCCGAAGGTTGATGCAACTAGAAAAAAAGACAAATGCATAATATGGCCACATACAAAAGGAAATGTACCACAAAATGCAAAAGATATTTGGGACAAAATAAATTAGCACATGGGCAAAAGCCAAGCATTAGCTCTACCCCTCATCATTATGGCGATCACCTCGGCTCCTAGGGCCCATGTGAGTGTCCCTTACATCATTAAGGCACCCATGAATGTCCCAACCCCTGGTGGGCGATGAAATGTCCCACTCTAAGGGGGTGAACACTACTACATCATATGCATCATGCTCTCATTCCCTAGAGCTGCAAGCAATAAAATAAAATAAAAGTCAATAAAAGGCAAAAAGCAAATGAAGAAGGATGGAAAAACAAAAGCTGGGGTAACTCATGCACCACGATTGCTCCCTCCTACATTCATATACCCAAGGTGTGGGCTTCCCTCATCATAGCTTCCCTTGTCATTCTCTTAGAGGTTGAAACCACCTAAAAGGATCCTTGATTAACCACTCCTACCCAGGAAGGTAACACTAATACATGTTCAAAGCCCCAAATTTGGAAGGGAAGCCCACTATTCACTCAATTACACTTATGTATCATTATATTGAAAGCTGAGGAGATGCATTGGATCTTATATAGGATTGCAGGTGGGTTTTCATCTTGGTCCTAGCCTCCCTATACAGGATCCAAGCCCTCTAGAGGATCATGATGGCATTTGTAGGGTGAGCGTTGATAGACATTGGCCAACATTCAAGCAGAGCATTGATTGCCACACCATGGGCTTCTTCAACACCATTGTTTGCTCGTTCATTATCGAATTATTCGAAATTATGATGCACTTGGACTAGGATGCCCCAGCTGGCTACACATTGCACCCAACTCTTGGTAGTTGATCCAAGGTCTGGAGGAGGTTCTATCTTTCCAAGGGAGACATGGGAGAGCATGTGCAATCTACTATCCCTCATTAATGGAGCATTGACTTGATTATGAGCCATTTGGAGACCCATGAGACTCATTTGGAGTCCACAAAGCCCAAATAGGGGTTTGGAGATGTTTTGCAGCATATGGAGGGCATCCCCCACTTCTTCATGATCTTTAAGGCCCTCTACCACATTTTTTAGCACAAGAGGCCTCAACGCTACCTCTCTAGGCATCCATGCATGCATGACGTCAGCATTGCGTGTGCTTAGGAGACAAGTAAATCATTTTTAAAGCCATCAAGGTTGGTTTGTAACCATGGGTGGGTTAATTAGCACCTAAACTAATGTTAGAGGGGCTTGTTATTTTGTTATTCAAACTACCTATGTCTTGTATGAATTGGAGAGACTCTCTCCCATTTATGACCATAATTACTTGGATTTTCGACCTAGTTAGGGAATTTGAACCTACAATTTGTCGCTGGTTTTGGAGGATTATGGATGAATTTTGATGTTTGGACAATCTTGTCTCATTTTTGGAGCTTCTAATTTGCATTGTTATGGATGGATATACTCTTCACTATCTTGTAAGTTCTATTTATTGTTGAGTTTCTGAAATTTGTTTATGTCTAATGCATGGAATAATGTCTCATGGTTATTAATGTGCCCTAGTTATTGAATATTGTTGAAATTATAACTCTTGAGAATATTTGCATGCGTTACTCATTGGATGGTGAAAGAATGAATGTTCCAAGGGTATTTATGCATGTTATCCTTGAAACTCCATTAACAAGTGTCAAAGAAGTATAGATATATAAAAGGGTGGAGAAAGTCTTAACCTTTAGGTCTCCTTGAAGAGTAAGTCGCCCATATCTTGATCTTTCGTGACTCCTAACCTCCCAATGGCCAAACACTAGTCTTGAATCCTTGGTGGTCATCAAAACTCAAAATTATTTCTCTTTCTAAATCTTATATTTTCGTCCCTTTAAGGATAGGGAGGCTCCCCTAGGGCTTGGTGCAAAATTTTTTAGAGGGAGGCATTTTGAATTTCGCTTGGATAGAATTCTTCCTTAGTGTTTCCTCTAGGGATCCTCAAGTTTTGGTGGAATTCCCACAGTGGATTCTCCGTAAATTTGATGCCCTAGTTGTCACACCAAGAGAAAACCCTAGAAGTTAATCCTTCAACTCAAGGATTCTTTGAAGGCATCTACTTTAGTAATTGTTGAAGTAAACAAAACATTGCCTTTCCTCTTATCTACCTTGAACTTGGATGCTCTTGGATCTTGTTATATATATCAACCCTAGGTCTTGTGTAGCTATCTTTCAAGGGGATTTTTCTTGGAAAGTCTTTCTAGCTTCTCCCAAAGCTTATACCTTTATTGAACCTTTCCCTTGAGTGAGCCACCTTTCCTCACTTCAAACCTATCAAGGAATATTTTATCACAAGTGAGTATCAATTGGACTCCTCCCGTCGGTGAAAATCCGAGAAGAGTAGAGAACTTAGGCTATGGTGATAGTGGGCCTCTGTCCCAAGTATTGTTGTGCCCTCTAGCTTTTGCCTATTTACAAGGCTTGCTAGTTAGTGCAGCAACAATTTTGGTTCCATTGTCAGGGAAGAAGCGAGTTTGTCTTCCTCGTGAATCATTAAGGGGTTGATTCTTAAGATGACACTATAGATACTCCTCTAGTGACTCCATTTCTTAGCAAACTCCTAATTTGCTTAGAGGTGAAGAACTTGAAGACACCATTCCTCCTAGAATTAGGGCTACTACAACAAGAGGGGAAAGAACTCCATCACTTGTTAGAACTAATCTACTCCCCGAGTTTGAGAAAGTTGGTAATAATACTAATATCAACATGAATAACCAAAATGCAAATGCCATTGCCAATAACCAAAGATAATCAAAACCCTCCTAAACCTAAGAGGTGGGATGTGGCATCTTTCAAACCATTGAACTTTGATCTATATCTCGATGCTCCTCACCCATTCCCTAATAAATATCGTGAGTGGTTGCCTAAGTTCAATGGGGATGGTACAAAGAGTGCTAAGAAACATGTCTCTGACTTAATATCAGAAATTACTTTCAAAAAGATCAAGGAAGAAGAAGAAGGCATTGTCCTTATGCATTTTGCATCATCTTTGGAGAGGAAAGTCAAGGATTGGTATACACGATTACCAAAGTAAAGCATTCCTGATTTTGAGACATTTGAAGAAATTTTCAAGAAGCGATGGGCTAATCACCTAGATGGAGGTATGGCACTTGGCAAGTTCCCAAATATGATGAAAACTGATCATGAAAATATGCAAGGTTTTGTTCAAAGATTTGAAATTTCGTATTTGGACATGGTACACAAGTTGAAACCCACAAAAGACATAGTGTTGGAGAAATTCACACAAGTTGTTGTGGGACATTTCACATATATCATTAGGGAAAAGGAGCGCAAAACATATAATGAAGCAAAGTATATAGTCATTAAAGATGAAAGAAACATTCATTCTTCCCGCATTGACCTATTCAACTATCCCTGAGCCAAGCTCCAAGTTGCCAAAATGGAATGAATGATGATGACTCCAAGGAAGATGAATCGCAAGAGGAAACCGAAGAAGAAGAAGTTGAGAAAATGAACAATGTTGACCAAGATTCCTCATTCAATATCTTGTTCGTTGATAATTTCATTCACCCTAAAATATAAACTATCAAGCCACCAACGGAGCCCTCAAGAGACCTATTTGTGGTCGAAGTAGATGGCAGATTTAATGGGACAGCTTATTCAAGGAAGAACGAAAGTACATGGAAAGCACAAGAAGGACCTCAACCATCTCCCAAAGAAAATACAAAGGCAACTCCCCAACCATCCAAGTAAATAGTGAAGGTTCCTTCCCAAAGTCAACCCAAGCCCAAGAGTAAACCAATCGAGTTGAATGTTGATGTTGGTAGTGTAATTGGAAAAATGATGGTGCAAGTACCACTTAAAGAAATTGTCAAATTACCTACTCAAAGGGAACAAATAACCAAAGCTTTGTGGCTTAGGGAAGAGGATCCCCCGATAATGTTGCAAGCTACCCATGTAACAAAGACTAATCCTGGGCATGGTGCAATTCTATTGACTTTGACCATACATAAACTTTTCCTCCATAATTGTATGTTTGATTATGGGGTCACGGCTAACATCATGCCTTTAAATCTCATGAATCAATTAGAATTAAGTATCACGAGACCTTATAGGAATGTATGTGATTTTGATTCCAAATCTATCCCACTTGTTGGATGTATCAAAGATCTTAAAGTATGTTTAGCTCGTAATAATGATATGGCCATGCTTATGGATGTTGTGGTGGTTGATATCCCTGATGTGTGGGGAATGATGCTATCAAGAAAGTGGGGTGCATCAATAGGGGGTCATTTACAATTCGATTTGCATTATGCTACTATACCATTATTTGATGGGCCCCCTTTCATATCATATAGAGAACCTTTGTTAACACAACATGTTGAAGAAATTGAACCATATTCATACCCTAATCATAAATCAAAAGGGAAGGTCTCTAAGAAAATAAATCTTCCCCCACCACAAGAAATTTGCCTCCTTAAGGAACCACAACCCAAATCAAGTAAGCTTAAGAAGTAGTGGGTGGCCAAACCTAAAAGGGAATTCAAGCATGAGGGATGTGGTTTTAGTTGGGGGAAATCCTATATCTGTCAAGATTCATGGGAAATTTGGTGATGGATATTATTATATAGCTAACATAGATGGCGAGACTTGGTCTACCAAAGTCAAGTCGAACACCATCACCCCTTTCTTAGGCATTTGACATTGTATTATATGCATGAGTAGGTGTATTGCATATTGATTTTTGCATTAGGGTTAATTATCATATTGATTGCTCATGGTAGATTAGATTGCATCTTGCATCTTAGAATAGATTTTATTTATTGTATGTTTTATTATATATTTGATGCAAAACAAAGCAATCAAAGACGCCTAGTGCACATGCTTTGAAACATAGTATCTGATCTGCTAGTAACAGTTCTGTGGTTCCCAGAGGATTCTTGAGGTTCTCATGACCTCCCTAATCGAGTACATGGATCATGCGCTCTACGGTGAGCTCATGTCCTAGCTGGTGCCAAATGTAGCCCACCAAAAGTGGGGTTCCCCTTTGGAGAGCTTACTTTCCGATGCACATTCCTTCAACTAGTAACAGCAGCCCCTGCCAGTCACTTGATAGCTTTGATGTTCTATTTTGTCTCTTGCCAGCTAAGCCAACCATTGTGTACCCTCGTTCATTTGTCGTGATCGTATGTTTGAAGGTGGGCCATCCAATCCTAAAGGCATGATTTTTCATTATGTCATCGAGGGTTTATGCTTGTTTTTCTTAGGCACACTTGGGTATGGATTATTGGGTGACTTGGAAGAAGGAAGGGTTTTGACTGTACTTTTGTTCCTTTACCTCAACTGGGGGGGTAATCCTGAATCATAGTCCTGTGGGATCTCCTTTATTGGCTATTAGCTTTTGGCTACATGGGAAACCCTGATTTTGGTTGTGGTCTCGCTTCCCAATACCATATATCTTACTCCCCTCCACTCATTACAATCCCTTTTCACATTTTCCCTATATGGATCCACATCCATTTGGTTCAGAAGGTGTTAGCATCCTCTTTCCCTTGTCCACGCCTTGGGTCGAGCCTGGAACAATGCCCCGAAGGTTGATGCAGCTAAATAAAAAGATGGTCGAGACGAAATAAATTAGCACATAGGCAAAAGCCAAGCATGAGCTCTACCCCTCATCGTTATGGCCATCACCCTGGCTCCTAGTGCCCCTTGCATCATTAAGAAACCCATGAATGTCCCAACCCCTGGTGAGCGATGAAATGTCCCACTCTAAGGGGGTGATCACTCCTACATGATATGCGTCATGCTCTCATTCCCTGGAGCCCTGAGTAATAAAATAAAAGAAAAATCAATAAAAGGAAAAAGGAAAATGAAGAAGGGTGGAACTACAAAGGTCAGGGTAACTCATGCACCGTGATTGCTCCCTTCTACATTCATATGCCCAAGGTGTGGGCTTCCCTCATCATAGCTACCCTTGTACCATGGCATGTGGCTTAGAGCCTCCCCTTTGCCCCCATTCCATTCCATCATTATTTCACATGACACCTACCATTTGAAGGATGGACCTTGGATATGTCATTCCCTTAAAGGTTGAAACCACCTAATAGGATCCTTCATTAACCACTCCTACCCAGCAAGGTAACACTAATACATGCTCAAAGCCCCAAATTTGGAAGGGAAACCCACTATGCAATTCTCACTTTTGCAAATCATTAACGAGCTTATTCACTCAATTGCACTAATTAATCATTGTATTGAAAGGTGAGAAGCATTGTATCTTATTAATGTGCCCTAGTTATTGAATATTGTTGAAATTATAACTCTTGAGAATTTTTGCATGTGTTACTCATTGGATGGTGAATGAATGAATGTTCCTAGGGGATTTATGCATGTTATCCTTGAAACTCCATTAACAAGTGTCAAAGAAATATAAATATCTAAAGGGGTAGCGAAAGTATTAACGTTTAGGTCTCCTTGAAGAGTGAGTTGCCCATATCTTGATCTTTCATGACTCCTAACCTCCCAATGGCTAGGCACTAGTCTTGAATCCTTGGTGGTCATCAAAACTCAAAATTATTTATCTTTCTAAATCTTATAATTTCTGCCTTAACCATACCACTCTTGGGCATTCATGCAATACATGCATTCAATTGAAATTATTTCAAACAAAATACAAACTCAAACCTAAAGGAATTCTTACCCAATTCCTTCCATTGACCAGTTACTGCAGTCTAGCTGATTTCCATACTTACATGGCTGCTATCACTATGCATACTCAGCTAATGATTTGTCAAGTAGTCCATCTGGCTCCTTTAGCCTTGCATTCTCTTGTTATTGTCCTCAAGTTTCTTATATGGCTGAACTCGGTTCCTTGCCTTAGATAACACTTCAACTACGTGGTCTTTAATATCAAGTTTCTCAAAACAACTTGCACATTTTCCTATTTCACAAACTCATTCACACATCAATTGTTGGCCAAATCAATTAAATGTGTGCCACAAAATTTTCTAATTAAGCAGCCACTTCATTTTACTCATTTTCAATATCTTTTAGGTATCAACAATCAATCAAGCATTCTCAAACTTATATAATTTTTCTTAAACAAAAAAAAAACTCTTTCATCCCTAACATAGCATCAATAGGGAAGAGAGTTATGCTCTTCATTTATTAGCCTTTATTTATCAAAAGGATTTATCTCACCCTCTGCTCAGAGGCCCACCTTCACACAAGATCACATTCAATCATATGCAGCCATTCTTTGCTTTTCTGCTCCCTTTGTTCTCTTCTCCTCTCTTGCACACCCACCAGTGTTTTTCCTCAATCACACACACTCCAGTCATGAGAGTTCGGGTCCCTTTCCTTGGGCTATGAGGTCCATCTGAATTATCCGGAATGGGTATGTGGCCCATATCTCTAGAGAATTTGGTACCACACCCCCATTCTTCTCATAATTGTCGGCAACTAGGTAGTTCAACCACTGGGACAAAAATTAGAATAACTAATTTAGGGTCAGATACAAAACTTCCCCAACTCACCTTTACAGTTTTTCTCTCGGGCATCAAGATCCATGTTGGCTACTCACTTCTTCAGTCTTTGGCAATATATTAATAAAGATTAATAGTACAATTGTTCCAAGTCTTTTGACCCATTTACATTTACTTGCCTGCGCAAGCATCACTAACATAATTAATCATAATTACAATATTAGTGGGGGATTCAAGGCAGGGGTGTCACACTTGTGCTCTTTCTTTTCCTTCTGCTGCATCAACCTCCTAGGAAAAGATTCCAGGCCTCTACTCAAGAATGAGGAAAACTAAGAACGAAAGTTGCTGACAAATAGCAATCAACCTGAAGATGGGATGTGGATATAGGGAATAGATGGAAAGTCTTAAGTATGGATTACCATGGACGCATCATCAATCAGTGCCTCTCATTTGTGCCCCTCCTAGACAGTGGAAAGAAAGGCCTCAAAGAAGGTCACATCGGACTAGGAGCAAGGTACAACCACCATGGTGAAGCATGGTAACAAGAATACAACCAAAAGCAGTCTACCAATCAATTCAACCTGTGAGCCATACTAAAATGCCCTTAAACATTAAATGAGAGCACTTGCCTACAAAAATAATTAGCATACCTTATAATAGATGACCCATCTTCATCTGATGAGTAAGCTATATGAAATATAGCACGGACCAAAGCATGGATAGAAGGCCTTTGAGGCTAGCTATCTATGGACCATCATAGGGCTGCTGGCAAGCTGAACAAATAGGAGAAATTTTTTCTCCTCGGGGGTTACCCACTTGGGTGGGTAACAGTCCATTTTATCATTTAAATGGCACATCGGATCCAAAAAAAAATCTTTATTACATGACCTTAAGGCTTATACATCAAATTAGTCATGCCCTTATACCACAAATGCAAACTTGGTATATAGAAGGATGCAGACTGGTGATCTAAAGATGGTTGCATGGAAATGTACAGTCATTCATCAACGTTGACAACATATGGATGGACAGGAATGGTGAATGTGTACAGAATGTGTAGGCAACAACTTGTGGCTATGTGCAAAACTTTATGGCGTGACATACAAGATTGTAAAGTGGAAACAATGATGCAAGCATCGGTATGGTATACGCTAGTGGTTGTAAGAACACCACACTATTATGGAAAACTGCAAATATATGGGATTAAAGTGGTGACTAAACCTTGCTGAATTTTTTGTTGCCTTCTGTAACTACTGGCAACTATTGGTATTCACAAATTCCAATTTATGGCAGTGAAAACTTCTTTGCGGTTGAGTTTTTGACTTCAAATAGTCATGGGCCAATTTTTGGTCGAGGACCTAGGAATCAGAGAAACTCAGAAAAGATGGGAGAGGCCAAAATGCCAAATCAAACTAGATTTAATGAAAGTGTAGCCAAAGGCCAGATCAATACCAAGCTCTAATACCAAATGAAATGAACAATGTTCATTTCCTGAATGAAACATGAACAACTTGGTTCATAAACTAAAATCCAAAATAAATAAGATAACATAAAAGAATCCATAACAGACTAAAATAATATATTGAATATGTAATACGATGAATGACCTGGTCATTTATAGGCCTGACGGTGACCTTTCATGTAAAGGTATGTCTTTATGTGATACACCTTCTAATTACATTAATTTCAAATTCTATATATATATGCTTAACAACAGGAAACGAAACATTGAGAATTTGAGATACTGCTAGAGTAATTTCGCTTAATTTGAAAGTTATGAGGTACAGACATCCCTTCAGGATAAACATCAAAATTCAAATACATTTTAGTTTTTTTTACAGAACAAGTACCTGGAAACTACAAAAACACCATGACCTTGCCAGAAATAATTCCTTAAATGATAGAGAGATCGTGTATTCTCAGAAAATTCATTCCTAATAGCTGCGGAAACATCTCCATAACAGAGACATTCTACCATCCTGTAAGAGACTGGAGACTGCTATTCCATGTGAATAGCGCAATGTTGCAAAATTGTTGGGAATTTCATCAAGTTGTCCTTGTTGACGTATTAAATAAGGATTTCCACAAGTTCATTATCAGTGTCTAAAGGAATATCATGGACCAACAAGATAAATTATTATAGGAATTCCCATTATAAACCACAGACCATATTATTTCCAATATATGTGCCTACCCACTTATCAAGCATAGAGAGAACTTACGGGTTCTCTACGAAGCTATTGCCAGCAGGATCATCAACAATGAATGTGAAGGGTTTCTTCCCTGTTGCACACAAATTCAGGTTTACCAAAAAGCGGTCCAATGCTTCTGCTGTTGTTGGATCTACTCTCTGACAATGCCATAGAAATTTGGTTCTGTGGTTAATTTGGCCCTATTATCAGTGTTTTGTCTAATATTTAAATTAATATCTATAGAAATAAAATAACCCTATCACAACAATTTTACTGCAGCAAATGCATACTCTACGTTCTTCCTGAAGTGCCTGTAGTTCATCTGCAGCTCTTAGGAGCACTCCCTCAACCTGCAAAGTAATAAAATGAACATTTTATTAGCAATATATATGTCACAAGAAAAGTAATTTTTCAGCTACGATAAGGAAACCCTTATAAATATTCACATCATGTATACAAATAACTAAAAATACACACAGCAAACTGGATAAAACTGTTAAACAACCCGCAAACCCTTGTGTCGTAATTCTAATAGCCTGTCCTTGTTATGAAGTTCATCAATGAGCTTATAATTGTCATCAACCAATAGGAAATGATGGATTATATGAAGGAGAAAATTGAAGAATATTCTTATTTTCAACATCAGATAATGGCATTTGTGCCAATTTACCCATTTTTTTCATGCTGCAATATTGGGTACTAGAGTTGACTTAATTGCTTTAGGAGGTAAAGAGAAAATTATGTCAGCGTGAAGCACAAGACGGAGATTGCTTAATTTTGTGCATTAACAGTTACTATGATGAAATAAATCATAAGTTTATCATGGCAATTTATATGTTTAAGTACAACAAAATTTACCAAAACGATTACTACATATTACCCAGAAAATACAACCTAACTTAAAGATCTAAAAGTAAATTAACTTCGATAAAGAATTCATCTGCCATCAGATTTGTTTTGGAAGAAATATGTTTATAAAAAAATGCTAAAGAACATTAAGTTGTGAAAAACAGAGATGAAATAATCTCTGAGTAATTGAAATAGTCCTGATTAATCTTTTAGCAATCAAAGAAACAATTATTGCAAAATAATCCCAATTATTTCATTTAACATTACAAATGTGCCAAGAATCAAGATTGGCCAATTTTCCTTGGTTTTTTCTGATTATTTCCTGATTTAATCCTATTAGGGCCCTTGCCAATTAATTGTTGCTTGTGATTATTTCATCTATGGTTAAAACCATGTCCCTGTTTTGACAATGACTTAAAAAAACATTTGCATGTACCAAAAACATTTAAAAAAAATGAACGGTAATGTAAATATGAGCCATTCCAACATCTCCTCTCTACCACTTGAGATTGACTTCTACAACACAGATCAGGTCAATTGATCTTGTAAAGTTTTGTAGATGTTCTATGCTAAGAGCAATTTCACTTTTCTCACAGCAATCATACAAGTAGTTAAGCAAAATGCAGATAGAACATATAAGCAGATCTTACAGAAGACAAATCAGAAACAGAAAAAATGTGTGTGTTCGTTTCGGCGGTCAACAGGATGCTTCAACCAGCAAAGTCTCCTTTGGTCAGCCAGCCCAGCATGTGTCACAACAACCCTCCAACCAGTAGTTGAGTCAACCCAAGTCAATTCTACAAAAGTCAATGCTGTCCTGAAAAGTCAACGCAGGGGCAGCAAGCTAAAAGTCAACGCAGCAGCAAAACGGTCAACCCTTTGACCTCGATTTTTGTGCCAGGTAGTACTGCCTTCAAAAATCGAACCTTCCACCACAAGTTTTTAGCTTGATTGGACCAAGCGTTGACCAAAGTCAACGCTGGTCAAACTTCTGCGAAACCCTAGCAGCAGAAAATCGTACTAGAGCTCAGCCGTACGGTCTGTCCTCTTCGTCCTTCCCACGTGTGGCTGAAATTCGTCCTCCAGGTAGCTCGTACTCTTTAGGATGAGAGAGGAAGATGTGAGTTGTGTTGTGATGAAATTCTCTCCAACTTTTCCTGTATTTATATCCATCAATGAGGGTGTGTGACACATCTGTTGGGCATGTGAGCCTACATTACAAAACTAGCCGACCTTGCACATATAATTTATTAAGGATAATAATTCAAAATATAAGTTCTGCTCATCGGATTAAGACTATTTTATATGGATTTTACACCTCTCAGAAAGAGGAA
>APFE031046928.1:389133-432154 GCA_000404065.3 Pinus taeda | reverse complement strand
GATGCCCCAGCTGGCTACACATTGCACCCAACTCTTGGTAGTTGATCCAAGGTCTGGAGGAGGTTCTATCTTTCCAAGGGAGACATGGGAGAGCATGTGCAATCTACTATCCCTCATTAATGGAGCATTGACTTGATTATGAGCCATTTGGAGACCCATGAGACTCATTTGGAGTCCACAAAGCCCAAATAGGGGTTTGGAGATGTTTTGCAGCATATGGAGGGCATCCCCCACTTCTTCATGATCTTTAAGGCCCTCTACCACATTTTTTAGCACAAGAGGCCTCAACGCTACCTCTCTAGGCATCCATGCATGCATGACGTCAGCATTGCGTGTGCTTAGGAGACAAGTAAATCATTTTTAAAGCCATCAAGGTTGGTTTGTAACCATGGGTGGGTTAATTAGCACCTAAACTAATGTTAGAGGGGCTTGTTATTTTGTTATTCAAACTACCTATGTCTTGTATGAATTGGAGAGACTCTCTCCCATTTATGACCATAATTACTTGGATTTTCGACCTAGTTAGGGAATTTGAACCTACAATTTGTCGCTGGTTTTGGAGGATTATGGATGAATTTTGATGTTTGGACAATCTTGTCTCATTTTTGGAGCTTCTAATTTGCATTGTTATGGATGGATATACTCTTCACTATCTTGTAAGTTCTATTTATTGTTGAGTTTCTGAAATTTGTTTATGTCTAATGCATGGAATAATGTCTCATGGTTATTAATGTGCCCTAGTTATTGAATATTGTTGAAATTATAACTCTTGAGAATATTTGCATGCGTTACTCATTGGATGGTGAAAGAATGAATGTTCCAAGGGTATTTATGCATGTTATCCTTGAAACTCCATTAACAAGTGTCAAAGAAGTATAGATATATAAAAGGGTGGAGAAAGTCTTAACCTTTAGGTCTCCTTGAAGAGTAAGTCGCCCATATCTTGATCTTTCGTGACTCCTAACCTCCCAATGGCCAAACACTAGTCTTGAATCCTTGGTGGTCATCAAAACTCAAAATTATTTCTCTTTCTAAATCTTATATTTTCGTCCCTTTAAGGATAGGGAGGCTCCCCTAGGGCTTGGTGCAAAATTTTTTAGAGGGAGGCATTTTGAATTTCGCTTGGATAGAATTCTTCCTTAGTGTTTCCTCTAGGGATCCTCAAGTTTTGGTGGAATTCCCACAGTGGATTCTCCGTAAATTTGATGCCCTAGTTGTCACACCAAGAGAAAACCCTAGAAGTTAATCCTTCAACTCAAGGATTCTTTGAAGGCATCTACTTTAGTAATTGTTGAAGTAAACAAAACATTGCCTTTCCTCTTATCTACCTTGAACTTGGATGCTCTTGGATCTTGTTATATATATCAACCCTAGGTCTTGTGTAGCTATCTTTCAAGGGGATTTTTCTTGGAAAGTCTTTCTAGCTTCTCCCAAAGCTTATACCTTTATTGAACCTTTCCCTTGAGTGAGCCACCTTTCCTCACTTCAAACCTATCAAGGAATATTTTATCACAAGTGAGTATCAATTGGACTCCTCCCGTCGGTGAAAATCCGAGAAGAGTAGAGAACTTAGGCTATGGTGATAGTGGGCCTCTGTCCCAAGTATTGTTGTGCCCTCTAGCTTTTGCCTATTTACAAGGCTTGCTAGTTAGTGCAGCAACAATTTTGGTTCCATTGTCAGGGAAGAAGCGAGTTTGTCTTCCTCGTGAATCATTAAGGGGTTGATTCTTAAGATGACACTATAGATACTCCTCTAGTGACTCCATTTCTTAGCAAACTCCTAATTTGCTTAGAGGTGAAGAACTTGAAGACACCATTCCTCCTAGAATTAGGGCTACTACAACAAGAGGGGAAAGAACTCCATCACTTGTTAGAACTAATCTACTCCCCGAGTTTGAGAAAGTTGGTAATAATACTAATATCAACATGAATAACCAAAATGCAAATGCCATTGCCAATAACCAAAGATAATCAAAACCCTCCTAAACCTAAGAGGTGGGATGTGGCATCTTTCAAACCATTGAACTTTGATCTATATCTCGATGCTCCTCACCCATTCCCTAATAAATATCGTGAGTGGTTGCCTAAGTTCAATGGGGATGGTACAAAGAGTGCTAAGAAACATGTCTCTGACTTAATATCAGAAATTACTTTCAAAAAGATCAAGGAAGAAGAAGAAGGCATTGTCCTTATGCATTTTGCATCATCTTTGGAGAGGAAAGTCAAGGATTGGTATACACGATTACCAAAGTAAAGCATTCCTGATTTTGAGACATTTGAAGAAATTTTCAAGAAGCGATGGGCTAATCACCTAGATGGAGGTATGGCACTTGGCAAGTTCCCAAATATGATGAAAACTGATCATGAAAATATGCAAGGTTTTGTTCAAAGATTTGAAATTTCGTATTTGGACATGGTACACAAGTTGAAACCCACAAAAGACATAGTGTTGGAGAAATTCACACAAGTTGTTGTGGGACATTTCACATATATCATTAGGGAAAAGGAGCGCAAAACATATAATGAAGCAAAGTATATAGTCATTAAAGATGAAAGAAACATTCATTCTTCCCGCATTGACCTATTCAACTATCCCTGAGCCAAGCTCCAAGTTGCCAAAATGGAATGAATGATGATGACTCCAAGGAAGATGAATCGCAAGAGGAAACCGAAGAAGAAGAAGTTGAGAAAATGAACAATGTTGACCAAGATTCCTCATTCAATATCTTGTTCGTTGATAATTTCATTCACCCTAAAATATAAACTATCAAGCCACCAACGGAGCCCTCAAGAGACCTATTTGTGGTCGAAGTAGATGGCAGATTTAATGGGACAGCTTATTCAAGGAAGAACGAAAGTACATGGAAAGCACAAGAAGGACCTCAACCATCTCCCAAAGAAAATACAAAGGCAACTCCCCAACCATCCAAGTAAATAGTGAAGGTTCCTTCCCAAAGTCAACCCAAGCCCAAGAGTAAACCAATCGAGTTGAATGTTGATGTTGGTAGTGTAATTGGAAAAATGATGGTGCAAGTACCACTTAAAGAAATTGTCAAATTACCTACTCAAAGGGAACAAATAACCAAAGCTTTGTGGCTTAGGGAAGAGGATCCCCCGATAATGTTGCAAGCTACCCATGTAACAAAGACTAATCCTGGGCATGGTGCAATTCTATTGACTTTGACCATACATAAACTTTTCCTCCATAATTGTATGTTTGATTATGGGGTCACGGCTAACATCATGCCTTTAAATCTCATGAATCAATTAGAATTAAGTATCACGAGACCTTATAGGAATGTATGTGATTTTGATTCCAAATCTATCCCACTTGTTGGATGTATCAAAGATCTTAAAGTATGTTTAGCTCGTAATAATGATATGGCCATGCTTATGGATGTTGTGGTGGTTGATATCCCTGATGTGTGGGGAATGATGCTATCAAGAAAGTGGGGTGCATCAATAGGGGGTCATTTACAATTCGATTTGCATTATGCTACTATACCATTATTTGATGGGCCCCCTTTCATATCATATAGAGAACCTTTGTTAACACAACATGTTGAAGAAATTGAACCATATTCATACCCTAATCATAAATCAAAAGGGAAGGTCTCTAAGAAAATAAATCTTCCCCCACCACAAGAAATTTGCCTCCTTAAGGAACCACAACCCAAATCAAGTAAGCTTAAGAAGTAGTGGGTGGCCAAACCTAAAAGGGAATTCAAGCATGAGGGATGTGGTTTTAGTTGGGGGAAATCCTATATCTGTCAAGATTCATGGGAAATTTGGTGATGGATATTATTATATAGCTAACATAGATGGCGAGACTTGGTCTACCAAAGTCAAGTCGAACACCATCACCCCTTTCTTAGGCATTTGACATTGTATTATATGCATGAGTAGGTGTATTGCATATTGATTTTTGCATTAGGGTTAATTATCATATTGATTGCTCATGGTAGATTAGATTGCATCTTGCATCTTAGAATAGATTTTATTTATTGTATGTTTTATTATATATTTGATGCAAAACAAAGCAATCAAAGACGCCTAGTGCACATGCTTTGAAACATAGTATCTGATCTGCTAGTAACAGTTCTGTGGTTCCCAGAGGATTCTTGAGGTTCTCATGACCTCCCTAATCGAGTACATGGATCATGCGCTCTACGGTGAGCTCATGTCCTAGCTGGTGCCAAATGTAGCCCACCAAAAGTGGGGTTCCCCTTTGGAGAGCTTACTTTCCGATGCACATTCCTTCAACTAGTAACAGCAGCCCCTGCCAGTCACTTGATAGCTTTGATGTTCTATTTTGTCTCTTGCCAGCTAAGCCAACCATTGTGTACCCTCGTTCATTTGTCGTGATCGTATGTTTGAAGGTGGGCCATCCAATCCTAAAGGCATGATTTTTCATTATGTCATCGAGGGTTTATGCTTGTTTTTCTTAGGCACACTTGGGTATGGATTATTGGGTGACTTGGAAGAAGGAAGGGTTTTGACTGTACTTTTGTTCCTTTACCTCAACTGGGGGGGTAATCCTGAATCATAGTCCTGTGGGATCTCCTTTATTGGCTATTAGCTTTTGGCTACATGGGAAACCCTGATTTTGGTTGTGGTCTCGCTTCCCAATACCATATATCTTACTCCCCTCCACTCATTACAATCCCTTTTCACATTTTCCCTATATGGATCCACATCCATTTGGTTCAGAAGGTGTTAGCATCCTCTTTCCCTTGTCCACGCCTTGGGTCGAGCCTGGAACAATGCCCCGAAGGTTGATGCAGCTAAATAAAAAGATGGTCGAGACGAAATAAATTAGCACATAGGCAAAAGCCAAGCATGAGCTCTACCCCTCATCGTTATGGCCATCACCCTGGCTCCTAGTGCCCCTTGCATCATTAAGAAACCCATGAATGTCCCAACCCCTGGTGAGCGATGAAATGTCCCACTCTAAGGGGGTGATCACTCCTACATGATATGCGTCATGCTCTCATTCCCTGGAGCCCTGAGTAATAAAATAAAAGAAAAATCAATAAAAGGAAAAAGGAAAATGAAGAAGGGTGGAACTACAAAGGTCAGGGTAACTCATGCACCGTGATTGCTCCCTTCTACATTCATATGCCCAAGGTGTGGGCTTCCCTCATCATAGCTACCCTTGTACCATGGCATGTGGCTTAGAGCCTCCCCTTTGCCCCCATTCCATTCCATCATTATTTCACATGACACCTACCATTTGAAGGATGGACCTTGGATATGTCATTCCCTTAAAGGTTGAAACCACCTAATAGGATCCTTCATTAACCACTCCTACCCAGCAAGGTAACACTAATACATGCTCAAAGCCCCAAATTTGGAAGGGAAACCCACTATGCAATTCTCACTTTTGCAAATCATTAACGAGCTTATTCACTCAATTGCACTAATTAATCATTGTATTGAAAGGTGAGAAGCATTGTATCTTATTAATGTGCCCTAGTTATTGAATATTGTTGAAATTATAACTCTTGAGAATTTTTGCATGTGTTACTCATTGGATGGTGAATGAATGAATGTTCCTAGGGGATTTATGCATGTTATCCTTGAAACTCCATTAACAAGTGTCAAAGAAATATAAATATCTAAAGGGGTAGCGAAAGTATTAACGTTTAGGTCTCCTTGAAGAGTGAGTTGCCCATATCTTGATCTTTCATGACTCCTAACCTCCCAATGGCTAGGCACTAGTCTTGAATCCTTGGTGGTCATCAAAACTCAAAATTATTTATCTTTCTAAATCTTATAATTTCTGCCTTAACCATACCACTCTTGGGCATTCATGCAATACATGCATTCAATTGAAATTATTTCAAACAAAATACAAACTCAAACCTAAAGGAATTCTTACCCAATTCCTTCCATTGACCAGTTACTGCAGTCTAGCTGATTTCCATACTTACATGGCTGCTATCACTATGCATACTCAGCTAATGATTTGTCAAGTAGTCCATCTGGCTCCTTTAGCCTTGCATTCTCTTGTTATTGTCCTCAAGTTTCTTATATGGCTGAACTCGGTTCCTTGCCTTAGATAACACTTCAACTACGTGGTCTTTAATATCAAGTTTCTCAAAACAACTTGCACATTTTCCTATTTCACAAACTCATTCACACATCAATTGTTGGCCAAATCAATTAAATGTGTGCCACAAAATTTTCTAATTAAGCAGCCACTTCATTTTACTCATTTTCAATATCTTTTAGGTATCAACAATCAATCAAGCATTCTCAAACTTATATAATTTTTCTTAAACAAAAAAAAAACTCTTTCATCCCTAACATAGCATCAATAGGGAAGAGAGTTATGCTCTTCATTTATTAGCCTTTATTTATCAAAAGGATTTATCTCACCCTCTGCTCAGAGGCCCACCTTCACACAAGATCACATTCAATCATATGCAGCCATTCTTTGCTTTTCTGCTCCCTTTGTTCTCTTCTCCTCTCTTGCACACCCACCAGTGTTTTTCCTCAATCACACACACTCCAGTCATGAGAGTTCGGGTCCCTTTCCTTGGGCTATGAGGTCCATCTGAATTATCCGGAATGGGTATGTGGCCCATATCTCTAGAGAATTTGGTACCACACCCCCATTCTTCTCATAATTGTCGGCAACTAGGTAGTTCAACCACTGGGACAAAAATTAGAATAACTAATTTAGGGTCAGATACAAAACTTCCCCAACTCACCTTTACAGTTTTTCTCTCGGGCATCAAGATCCATGTTGGCTACTCACTTCTTCAGTCTTTGGCAATATATTAATAAAGATTAATAGTACAATTGTTCCAAGTCTTTTGACCCATTTACATTTACTTGCCTGCGCAAGCATCACTAACATAATTAATCATAATTACAATATTAGTGGGGGATTCAAGGCAGGGGTGTCACACTTGTGCTCTTTCTTTTCCTTCTGCTGCATCAACCTCCTAGGAAAAGATTCCAGGCCTCTACTCAAGAATGAGGAAAACTAAGAACGAAAGTTGCTGACAAATAGCAATCAACCTGAAGATGGGATGTGGATATAGGGAATAGATGGAAAGTCTTAAGTATGGATTACCATGGACGCATCATCAATCAGTGCCTCTCATTTGTGCCCCTCCTAGACAGTGGAAAGAAAGGCCTCAAAGAAGGTCACATCGGACTAGGAGCAAGGTACAACCACCATGGTGAAGCATGGTAACAAGAATACAACCAAAAGCAGTCTACCAATCAATTCAACCTGTGAGCCATACTAAAATGCCCTTAAACATTAAATGAGAGCACTTGCCTACAAAAATAATTAGCATACCTTATAATAGATGACCCATCTTCATCTGATGAGTAAGCTATATGAAATATAGCACGGACCAAAGCATGGATAGAAGGCCTTTGAGGCTAGCTATCTATGGACCATCATAGGGCTGCTGGCAAGCTGAACAAATAGGAGAAATTTTTTCTCCTCGGGGGTTACCCACTTGGGTGGGTAACAGTCCATTTTATCATTTAAATGGCACATCGGATCCAAAAAAAAATCTTTATTACATGACCTTAAGGCTTATACATCAAATTAGTCATGCCCTTATACCACAAATGCAAACTTGGTATATAGAAGGATGCAGACTGGTGATCTAAAGATGGTTGCATGGAAATGTACAGTCATTCATCAACGTTGACAACATATGGATGGACAGGAATGGTGAATGTGTACAGAATGTGTAGGCAACAACTTGTGGCTATGTGCAAAACTTTATGGCGTGACATACAAGATTGTAAAGTGGAAACAATGATGCAAGCATCGGTATGGTATACGCTAGTGGTTGTAAGAACACCACACTATTATGGAAAACTGCAAATATATGGGATTAAAGTGGTGACTAAACCTTGCTGAATTTTTTGTTGCCTTCTGTAACTACTGGCAACTATTGGTATTCACAAATTCCAATTTATGGCAGTGAAAACTTCTTTGCGGTTGAGTTTTTGACTTCAAATAGTCATGGGCCAATTTTTGGTCGAGGACCTAGGAATCAGAGAAACTCAGAAAAGATGGGAGAGGCCAAAATGCCAAATCAAACTAGATTTAATGAAAGTGTAGCCAAAGGCCAGATCAATACCAAGCTCTAATACCAAATGAAATGAACAATGTTCATTTCCTGAATGAAACATGAACAACTTGGTTCATAAACTAAAATCCAAAATAAATAAGATAACATAAAAGAATCCATAACAGACTAAAATAATATATTGAATATGTAATACGATGAATGACCTGGTCATTTATAGGCCTGACGGTGACCTTTCATGTAAAGGTATGTCTTTATGTGATACACCTTCTAATTACATTAATTTCAAATTCTATATATATATGCTTAACAACAGGAAACGAAACATTGAGAATTTGAGATACTGCTAGAGTAATTTCGCTTAATTTGAAAGTTATGAGGTACAGACATCCCTTCAGGATAAACATCAAAATTCAAATACATTTTAGTTTTTTTTACAGAACAAGTACCTGGAAACTACAAAAACACCATGACCTTGCCAGAAATAATTCCTTAAATGATAGAGAGATCGTGTATTCTCAGAAAATTCATTCCTAATAGCTGCGGAAACATCTCCATAACAGAGACATTCTACCATCCTGTAAGAGACTGGAGACTGCTATTCCATGTGAATAGCGCAATGTTGCAAAATTGTTGGGAATTTCATCAAGTTGTCCTTGTTGACGTATTAAATAAGGATTTCCACAAGTTCATTATCAGTGTCTAAAGGAATATCATGGACCAACAAGATAAATTATTATAGGAATTCCCATTATAAACCACAGACCATATTATTTCCAATATATGTGCCTACCCACTTATCAAGCATAGAGAGAACTTACGGGTTCTCTACGAAGCTATTGCCAGCAGGATCATCAACAATGAATGTGAAGGGTTTCTTCCCTGTTGCACACAAATTCAGGTTTACCAAAAAGCGGTCCAATGCTTCTGCTGTTGTTGGATCTACTCTCTGACAATGCCATAGAAATTTGGTTCTGTGGTTAATTTGGCCCTATTATCAGTGTTTTGTCTAATATTTAAATTAATATCTATAGAAATAAAATAACCCTATCACAACAATTTTACTGCAGCAAATGCATACTCTACGTTCTTCCTGAAGTGCCTGTAGTTCATCTGCAGCTCTTAGGAGCACTCCCTCAACCTGCAAAGTAATAAAATGAACATTTTATTAGCAATATATATGTCACAAGAAAAGTAATTTTTCAGCTACGATAAGGAAACCCTTATAAATATTCACATCATGTATACAAATAACTAAAAATACACACAGCAAACTGGATAAAACTGTTAAACAACCCGCAAACCCTTGTGTCGTAATTCTAATAGCCTGTCCTTGTTATGAAGTTCATCAATGAGCTTATAATTGTCATCAACCAATAGGAAATGATGGATTATATGAAGGAGAAAATTGAAGAATATTCTTATTTTCAACATCAGATAATGGCATTTGTGCCAATTTACCCATTTTTTTCATGCTGCAATATTGGGTACTAGAGTTGACTTAATTGCTTTAGGAGGTAAAGAGAAAATTATGTCAGCGTGAAGCACAAGACGGAGATTGCTTAATTTTGTGCATTAACAGTTACTATGATGAAATAAATCATAAGTTTATCATGGCAATTTATATGTTTAAGTACAACAAAATTTACCAAAACGATTACTACATATTACCCAGAAAATACAACCTAACTTAAAGATCTAAAAGTAAATTAACTTCGATAAAGAATTCATCTGCCATCAGATTTGTTTTGGAAGAAATATGTTTATAAAAAAATGCTAAAGAACATTAAGTTGTGAAAAACAGAGATGAAATAATCTCTGAGTAATTGAAATAGTCCTGATTAATCTTTTAGCAATCAAAGAAACAATTATTGCAAAATAATCCCAATTATTTCATTTAACATTACAAATGTGCCAAGAATCAAGATTGGCCAATTTTCCTTGGTTTTTTCTGATTATTTCCTGATTTAATCCTATTAGGGCCCTTGCCAATTAATTGTTGCTTGTGATTATTTCATCTATGGTTAAAACCATGTCCCTGTTTTGACAATGACTTAAAAAAACATTTGCATGTACCAAAAACATTTAAAAAAAATGAACGGTAATGTAAATATGAGCCATTCCAACATCTCCTCTCTACCACTTGAGATTGACTTCTACAACACAGATCAGGTCAATTGATCTTTTATCTCTGAGATGTGGTCTTGGTTGGGTTTTGGATCCCAATGTCTAACCATGATGAACACACTCTTCCCCAATGTGTTGCCATTTGTTTCTGTCAACAACCCTTTTTCCCTATGGATTGCTCTTCATTTTTCCATTCATCAGGGGTGCCCTCTAGCTCCATACTTACAAGTATTGATTACAAATGCATTGTGTTATTTGTTGGAGGCAGCTCGTATTACGAGGCCGTTAGGGTATTCTGCTCCTAGGTGACTTAGAAATGCTTAATAACCACTTTGTGAATGATTCCCTTCTCTTTGTGAGGGCTGATCAGGAGTCAAATAACAAGGCTCTTACCTGCTTGGACACATTTTGTGTTCCTTCATGGGTTTTGGTCAGTGCTCAAAAATCTAACTTTTGGTCTATTGGATTGGTTTTCCCTCCTGAGTGCATTCTTACTATTACCTCACCGTGTAAAATCAGGAGTACCACATTTTTTTTGCCAGATTTCTTCTAGCAACTAAACCAATCTCATGCATGATTTGAGATGTGTCAAATCCTAGAGTTCCATGATCAGTTGTGCCATTACGAGGATTGTATTATGATAGGCCAAAATGTGACCAAACGTCTTAAGTATTGTTAGCAGACCATGCTTAGTGGTCTATGTAAAATCTTATTTTCTAGCTAGTGTGGTTTCTCTAGACCATTGTGGTTTGTCATGGCCTATCCTCTTAGTCACCATTTCAAGATTATTCATGGCCTTATAACTCATACTAACCATCTCTTAGAGGTCATTTATGGCCAAGATGGGCACAAGCGGTTCTTGGAGTGGATCTATTAGGAATTTAGGACACGACACATGGAACCCCTAGGTTTTCTCACTTTACAATTATGTAAAATTTGTGCTAGTACATTGTAAAGGTTATGATATCTAGAAGCACACTTAACATTTAGCCTAAGAATGGGTCTATCTACGTATTTTGGGTCTTATGACATGTACTTAGTCTTGCTGGTTAGTATGACCTGGACCTTAACTTTGATGTATCTCCTATTCAACTGAACATTTCTCTAAGAAGAAGGTTGTTGGGTTTTCCCCCAAGTGGTCTTCCTAGGGTAAACATTGTGTCTCTCTTGTGCATTGTGATTTCTACTGCTTCATTGTCTTTATGGTTGAACTTCTAAATGTATAATTGCTTAATGATACATTGAAGTGTTAAATAAACATCTACATCACTATAAGTAATTATCAAGTTTCGGAAATAAGTGCTTGTATAATTCGCACTTGAAAAATCAACATGGTATGAGAGCTTTGATGAAGGGAAGAGCATTAAGATCACTCTTAAGGAACTCTAGATCTACTATCAACACTTGTCCATGGCTCCCTCTATACAATAAGAGAACAAGTTAGAAGGGGCTACAAACTACAAAGCTTGGAGAACAAGAATTGACCTAATTCTTGCAAGAGAAGATCTTTTGGAAATTGTGCAAGGCAAAGTGACTGATGTTGAAATTTGGAAAGCGATAGGATGAATTTCCCATAGGAACCCAATTGCCCCAACAAAATCCCCAAAGAAGAATTCAAATTGTACAAAAAAAATATTATTAATATGTGGGCAAGCAATTATTAAAGAGAAATATATTTAATTGAATTAAGTTTCCCTCCAAGTCTCTAAAGTCGGCTCCACTTTTGGAGGATCTATTTCACCTATACAATGCCTATATAATAAGGTTATGGTATGGCTCATTAGAGGTACATTCATCCATGGATAATCCTATATCTCGGGGGTAATATGGTGGCTCATATCTGTTGAAAGTTGCATCACTATAATGGCTCATATCATCAAAAGGAGCTCCATCATATCTTTAGTTCATATACCTTATACTTGTGTCTCATTTCTTTTCAATGGCTTGTTTTCTTTACAATGGATCGTTTCCTATACTATGGCTCGTTAGTTTTTTGAAGCTCACATTACTCTTGGTGGTTCACCGTATTATCTGAGGCTCTCATTCTTCGCTGGTCGAACTACTCTAAGGATTGATTTATCTTCTGATACTTTGTGAGGCTCGTGGTTAATATTTACAATGGCCCTAATACTTTGTAATGACCCACAGATGGTCAACAGTTCTATTTTGTGGTTCATTTTATATGTTGCTCAGTGGCATCGCCTTATTTAGGTATCGCTATTCTCTGTGACTTCATGGCATCGCTAATGTCTATGATGGCTCATGGCTTGTGTTAATTATGAGGATCGCACATTGGTTCATTGACATACATTGAAGCACGCATATTATATTATGTGGCTAGCACTTGGTTTGTGGCATCGTATTATATACAAGTGGCATTGCACCGTTGTGACATCATGGCATTACATTTAATGACAGTGGCATTGCATCTTTGGTTACAAGGACTCGTATTTTTTGTGGAAGCTCACATCCTAGACAATGATTTGCAATCTATATTTCTTTGTGGTTTATGGCTTGCATTGGTTCACTTTCTTATCTCTGTTTGATTCATTATTATATCTTTGTAATTCACAAATGAATCATTGGCTAGCAACTTGATAAAGTCTTGGAGGCATATGACAATTACAGTGACTTATATATATATATATATATAGATGGTAGTGATCTGGATTTGTATGACTATAACAGTGATGTAGACCTATACGACGTTGACTTGGATTTCTATGACTATGACAATAGTCTTTGATACAGGATGGAGATCTAGATTTGTATGACTATAAGAGTGATGTGGATCTATATGACATTGATTTGGATTTGTATTACTATGGTTGTATCTTTGACACAGGATAGTGATATATATGTATGGCATTGATCTATAAGTGACTTTGTTGTATGGTTGAGACCTTGATGAATGACCTAGCAGTGATCGTGTATGGCAATTACAATGATCTTGTTTGCATGACAATGACCTTGATGGATGACAATTGACCTTGATGATAACATGCTCTTGTGACACATGATGACAGTAACAGTACTTATTTGAGACCGTGATGATCTTCCTTATGAGATGGATGTTACTTTTTGTATGGCAACAGCTCTCTTGAGATCAAATCATTCAATTCACAAGCATAGTTGTGAACTAACTTGGGTTGCCCTAGGAGGCCTAATGTTATTGATGTATCTTATTCTCATTGTACTTTGTATCTCAGCTGAACATTTGATGAATATCTAATAAAAGAAGAATCAAGATGGGTTTTCCCCCTTGTGGGGTTTCGCCCTGGCCTCTAACCTAAATCTCGGTGTCTCTATTATGTATGTTTTTCTTCTACAGATCTTTATTGCTTCGTTGTTGTCATATTCTTCTCTACATAATTGCTTCCAATGAAATGATGTTATGCGGTTGATGTAATGTTGAAAATGTTTATAAATGTAATTATCTACAACAACGAACAATCTAGCCCTAAATTTCAACATGGTGTTTGAGTTGGGCTAAAGAAAAGTCATTGAGATCACCCCTATAGACACCTATGATAGATTTCTTGGGCAAGCATAATGAAAGGAATGAAGTTGTTAGAGACCTAAAGGAATGTCCGAGTTTGAAGGAAACCATAAGAAGTCTTTGCTTTTGCAAAAAGAAGACAAGGTTTGAGAGAAACCCTGGGAGTGGCCTTACATATGGTAAAGACATGGGTTCTACAGTATTGGAACCCTAGAATGATGTGATCAGTAAGAAGCCATCCAATTATTCAAGTATCTAGGACAGATTCAGAGAAACCCTATATGGACTTGTCTCCTACCCAATAGGAGATGATATGATTCTGATCCATTGATCATCGTTAGTCGGGCCTAGAAAGATGTCGAATGACAATATAAGTAGTACTCAAGAAGATTACACGTCGAAACACATTGAGATCAAGTGTCACTATATACGAGATCTTGTCCAAAGAAAAGTCGTGAGGCTCGAATACATTTCTATTGATGAGCAGGTTGTTGATGATTTGACAAAGCCTCTATCATAGAAGATGATTGCTTGCATCCATTAGAAGTCTAGAGTGGCTGAGAATTCCTCTTGGGGAGAGAGAGAATTGATTGTATAGCATCATGAATCTTCCTTGGGCTTGGCTGAGAAACCACAGTTTATGGTTGGGAAGATTGCTTTGACTACTCCCTTAGGTCATAGAGTTTGAACGAGAAACCTTATGGTTGGGGAGGTTGGTTCTGAGGCTTGGAGGATTGGACTCACTATCCCTGGTCCTCTCAGTCTCTTTGTCCGCCCTCTAGCTTGAACTCTTCCAGCAGAATATTGCTCTCTGTAAAATCGAAATCCCTAAGGAAACTCACTCTCCAAGAGTGTTTCTCCATCTACCCATCAAATTATTCTTATAATCTCTAGTTGGGACTCCAACAGCCAAGACTAAAACTTAATCGATGGCTGAGTTCATTTCCTAGTCGATACATGTGCTTTTATAGAGAAATCTCACCTTCCTTAATTAATTGTTGTTAATTAAACAATTTTCCATGGGTTAGACTTAGGAAAAATTTAATTACTTAATTACGACATTTCTAGGTGGATTTTCCTTAAAAAAATTCTAGATTATGGAGTCCTAGAGTTTCTTAGCCTCTTTGACTACTGTCGAGACTAGAAAATCATCCAATGTTACAAAAACCAACAGTCCCTCTTAGCGAGGGAGGTGTTCTCTCCAACTATAGTGTTGCACTGCTGAGACAACACCCTGTCTCTGTAACATCCTCCTTACACGCTGCTAATGTTTGGCCACTATGACTGACTGCCATTGCCCACCAACCACTGGGAAACTCTGCTTCTCTATCTGTGTTGTTGTTGACACTGCACTACACAACTATATTGTTGTCAACTCTATATTAGCACTGCAACTCCCTCTCGACAGTCCCTACTACTACTACAACTCTAGCAATTGAGAAGCAACCAAAACACTGAATCAATTGTGCCTTAATGTTGCAACTGTCTCTTGAGCATCTAACTACTAGTAGCTTCTGCACTATCTACTGGGGAATCTGCATTGTTGTTGACTCTGCTACTAAGCCTCCTACTCTGTTGTCACCACTACTTTGCGCTCCTCAACATCTGACTGTCACTCCGGAACTAGTTGTACCAACTGACACTGGTCCTCGTACTACTGAATATTGTGGGCCCCTGTACCAAGGTAATGATCCATGAGGAAACACCATCTGATGATTACTTCAATGGACCCTGCCCAAATCTTTGCGCAACTCTAGGGTTGCAACTCCATATCACCCCACCTCACTCTTGGAGGTATAGCTACAAACATGGAGAAATCTTCCTCCAACCTAGAGGACAATTTGCCTATCTCTCCAAATGTTGTAACCTGATCCTGCTTCTCTTGCTTGCCCTTCTTCCTTTGAGGGCACTAAGTACTGTAGTAGCCAAACTCGCCACACTTGAAGCACTTGACCTCAGATAGATCCTTCTTTTTCTTTTTCTCCCCCTGTGAACCTTGTCCTTGACTAGGACCCTTTGATGCAAGGGCCACATTATCTTCCTCCTTCACACCTTTTGAAACCTTACTGCTGTTGTCGTTGATGGAGGCCTTTACTAGTGATTGCCTCATCTCCTCCTACAACAGGTCTGACCACATCATGTCCCACCTAGGTAGAGTATCTCATCCTAAAATGCCTTGGACGAAGATTTTCAAATCCTCTAAGACACAATTCAGGGTAAAAATCACAAGCTCTCTATCTTGAGGTGCTTCCCAACGGCTACAAGTTGATCCCGAATTACCTGAATTTAGGTGAGAAAGGGATCAATGCCTTCACCCTTATGCATCTCGATGTTTCTCAGCTTCTCCTTCCAGAACATCTTTCGTTGCTCGGAAGGCTTCTGATAGACTTGAGAGAGCATCCCACATTTCTTTAGCAATGTTCTTGCCAAATACATGTGAGAATATATGGTCCCAAACTCCATCCAAGATCATCCGCTTCGTCTTGGCTATCTCCTTCTTGAATTATTTCAATTGATCTGCATCAGTAGGTTCTGCCACAACGTTCTCTGCATAGGTCTTCAGGCCATACTAGTCTAGCAAGAATAACATCCTTACCTCCCAAATGACGTAGTTCCCTCCAACCTATCCTGATCTCTAACCCTGATTGTGGCCATCTCTATAAAACTCGAAACTGGACTGGAAATCTCCCTCTTTCTCTTGCTCGGTTGTTGACTCTGCTATACACACTCCCTTCTGGAGTGAGAAACTCTGCTTGCAACTATTGTCGGTCGCAACTAGAAATTTGGACTTCTAAGCTAGAAACCCTTTCTCTTCCACCCGGCACAGATTCTGCTCTAGCAAACAACTGCAAAAGCCTATGTACCCAAACAAGAAATTTGCTCAGCGAAAATCTGAACTACTAGTGTTACCTCTACCTGCTAGAATCGCTTTCTATGGCATGTCAAAACTTTATGCAACCCTACACTGAAAAATTGAACTACCCAGCAATTTACACTACCTAGCTTGGCACTACGCAGCCCCAGAAAATATGTCTTGTTGTTCCCTCTGAACAGAGAATTTTCTTCCCTCCGCTGCTGAGCTGCCTGTCTCTCAAACTCGCTCTAATACCATGTCAAAATTACAACTATCGCAGCAACTGGAATGAATTCTCCTAACTATAAAATTAATTATGCAAAATATTGGTACGGCAACAATGAATTAATCACTGCAATCTTCACAGTAAAATAGTACGAAAAATAAGCGATAGAAACTGAGAAAATATTGGCACACGAACAAAAATATAACACCGATGTTTTTGGACAAAAGTCCCTGAAAAAACCCAATGTGAGAAAATCGGTGCAGCAGCTGAGGGTTTTCATTATTAAGAAGTAGTGAGAAATCTGAGTACAACTAGATGTCGAAAACTAGCAATCCTACAGAGAAAATACTAGCAAAACAATTGTGAGGAATTTTCCCCACCCTCACAAGCAATCTTGGCTCAATCAAGCCACTTGAACTAGCTCTCCAACCGCCTCTACGCAAGACTTGCATCACCTTCGTGCAAGCTTGAAACTTGTTGGCTCAAAACTGCCTCGAATCAGTTGGCTCAAAACTGCCTCGAATCAGCTACTAATTGACTATCACTGATCAAGAAGCCTCTCGCTTGTCTCTCTAGTATTTCTCCTGGCCACTAGCACCTAAAACAACCCTTCCTACAGCTAAATTGTATTGCCCTCAAAAGGCTATTTCACAGCCTCTCTGTGGCTATCTCTGCCTCTCTGGTAACTACTCTCCAAAACTGGAAAATCTTCCTACGGACTCAATGTCCGCGCTCCTATCGGTCTTTGCATCCCCCCTCTGGCTCGAACTCTTCCGACAGAATCTTGTTGTCTAGAAAACCAAATTGCCCAAGGAAACTCGCTCTCCAAGTGTGTTTCTCCATCTACCCATCGACTTCCTCTTATTATCTCCAATTGGGACTCCAACGACGAAGACTGAAACTTAATCGATGACTGAGATCATTTCCTAGTTGATCTATGTGAGTTTCTAGAGAAATCTCACCTTCCTCAATTAATTGTTGTTAATTAATCATTTTCCCTAAGTTAGACTTAGGAAAAAATTAATTACTAATTAATTAACTTAATTAAGGTATTTCTAGGTGGCTTTTCCTTAAACCTTTTCTAGGCTCTGGAATCCTAGTGTTTCTTAGCCTCTCTGACAATTGTCGACACTAGAACACCATCTGATGCTACAAAAACTAACACTCCCTCTTAGCGACGAAAGTGTTCTCTCCAACTCTAGTGTTGCACTATTGAGACAACACCCTGTCTCTATAACATCCTCCTTATATGTTGTTGATGTTTGGCCACTGTGACCGCCTACCACTTCCCACCAACCACTGTGCAACTCTGATGTTACATCTGTGTTGTTGTTGACATTGCATTGTACAATTGTATTGTCGTCAACTCTGCATTTACAATGCAACTCCCTCTCAATTGTTGCTACTGCTACTGCAACTCTAGGAACTAAGAAGCATCCAAAATACTGAATCAATTGTGCCTCTGTGATGCAACTGTCTCTATAGCATCTGACTGCTACTAGTTTCTGCACTATCTACTGGGAATTTGCATTATTGTTGACTCTGCTACTAAGCCTCCAGATCTGTTGTCAACACTATTTTGCACTCCTCAACATCTAACTACCACTACTCTACGACTGTCACTCCAAAACTGACTACACCAACTGACATTGATCCTCCTCTACTGAATATTTTGTGTCCCTGTAGCAAGGTAATGATCCATTAGGAAACACTATCCGATGCTCACTTCAATGGACCTTGCCCAAATGTCTGTGCAACCCTAGGACTACAGCTCCATATTGCCCCACCTCACTCCTGGAGGTATAGCTGCAAACATGGAAAAATATTTCTCCAACCTGGAGGACAATTTGTTTATCTGTGCCGGATCCTGCTTGTCCTTCTTCCTTTGAGGACACTGAGTACTGTAGTGGCCAAACTCGCCATACCTGAAGCACTTGACATTAGATAGATCCTTCTTTTTATTTTTCTCCCCCTGTGAACCTTGTCCCTGACTAGGACCCTTTGATGCAAGGGCAACATTATCTCCCTCCTTCACACCTTTTGAACCCTTACTGCTATTGTCGCTAATGGAAGTCTTTACTAGTGATCGCTTCATCCCCTCCTGCTGCAAGTCTAACCACATATTGTCCCAACTAGGAAGAGTATCTCGTCCCAAAATGCCTTGGACGAAGATTTCCCTATCCTCTAAGACAATGTTCAGGGCCAAACGCACAAGCTCTCTATCTTGAGGCACTTCCCTAACGGCTACAAGCTAATCCCAGATTTGGCCTTCAAGAACATTTTTCGCCGCTTGGAAGGACTCTGATACAACCCTAAAGGATCATCCCACATTTCTTTGGCAGTGTTCTTGCCAGATACATGTAAGACTATATCGTCCCAGACTCCATCCAAGATCATCAATAGATTCTGCCACAACATTCTCTACATAGGTCTTCAGGCCATACTCATCTAGCAGGAATAGCATCCTTGCCTTGCAGATGACGTAGTTGGAGGCTCCATCCAACCTATCCTAATCTCTAAGCCCGGTTGTGGCCATCTCTGCAAAAACTCGAAACTAGACTGGAAATCTCCCACTTCCTCTTGTTCACTTATTGACTCCATTATACACACTCCCTTCCGAAATGAGTAAATTTGCTTGCAGCTATTGTTAGTTGCAACTGGAAATTTGGATTTCTAAACTAGAAACACTTAGAGAGAAATCTCCTGTTGTGTGTGCACTCTCTTCCACCCAACATAGATTCTGCTCTAGCAAACTGCTGCAAAACCCCCTGTGCCCAGACAAGAAATCTGCTCAGTGAATATCTGAGCTACTGGTGCTACATCTGATTGCTAGAATCACTTTCTTCGACAAGTCGAATTTTTCTGCAACCCTGCACTGAAAAATCGAACTTCCAAGCAAATCGCAGTGCCTAGTAGCCCCAAAAAAATCGTTTTGTTGCTCCCTCTAAATAGCGAATTTTCTTCTCTCTACCTCTGAGCTCTCTCTCTCTATCAAACTCGCTCTGATGTCATGTGAGAACTACAACTATTGCAGCAACTGGAATTAATTCTTTTAATTGTAAAAGTGTATTGCTATGGCAACAACGAATTAATCACACTGCAATCTTCACAAATAAAATATTGCGGAAAATAAGCGCAAGAAATTGAGAAAATATTGGCACACATAAAAATATAACATTGTTGTTTTTAAACAAAAGTCCCCAGAAAAACCCAATGTGGGAAAACTAATGCAACAGCTAAGGGTTTTTATTATTAAGCAACAGTCAGAAATTCCGAGTACAACTAGATGTCGAAAGCTAACAATCCTACAGAGAAAATACTGGCAAAATTTTTATGAGGAATTTTCCTCACCCCCACAAGCAATCCTAGCTTAATGAAGCCAATCGCATTGGCTCTCCAGCTGCCTCTATGCAGGCCTTGCATCACCACTGCACATGCCTGAAACTCGCTGGCTTGAAACTGCCTCGAACCACCTACTGACTCTGATTGTCATTGGTGTGGAAGCCTCTGGCTTGGCCCTTTGGAATTTCTCCTAGCCACTAGTGCCTGAAGCAACCCTTCCTCCAGCTAAATCGAATTTCCCTCAAAAGGCTACTGCATATCCCTTGTGCAATCTCTCTATGGCTATCTCTGCCTCTTTGCTAGCTACTCTCCAGAACTGGAAAAGCTTCCTCCGGACTCACTGTCCCTGCCCCTCACGGTCTCTCTGTTCCCCCTCTGGCTTGAACTCTTCCGATAGAATGCTACTCTCTGGAAAATCAAATTGCCCAAGGAAACTCGCTCTCCAAGTTGCAATTGTCTCTTGAGAATTTGACTGCTACTAGCTTTTGCAATGTCTTCTAGGAATCTGTGTTGTTGCTAACTCTGCTACTCAGCCTCCTACTCTACTGTCAACACTGCTTTGCACTCCTCAACATCTGACTACCACTAGTCTGCGACTGTCATGTTGAAATATGTAACCACGTTCAGTCTTCATAATGACATATGCAATCATGATTTTTTGTATTTGATGTAAAAAGAAAAATAAATTTATTATTATTATTCTTGAGGCATGGGTTTCAGGCTCAAGGGAAATTTATTTTTAGGTCAAGCACCCATTAAATGCTTCTAGGTTTGTCATAAAGTCAATTGAGTCGTTGTCATGTATTGAAGACCCATTTGGGCATGTTACATGTTGTAAAGAAAATTTATTTGAGTCAAAGTTAAGTCAAAAGACCCTCCAAGACCCCGTCATGGCGCATAGATCAAGTCGGACTACATGATGAGACAAATAGGCCCAAAGATAGCAATTTGTACCCCTCAAAAGCCGATATATAAGAAGGAACTTGACCTCATTTGGACACACTCTGAAGCACGTTTGAGCTCGTCAAGATAGAAGTTGGAAAAGAACAAAGAAAAAAAAATAACAAGATCAAAGTTTTGGGCCTCTCTCTCTCTCTCGTGTTAGGGTTTCTACAGTTACTGGGCAAGACGAAATTCTGAAGCTGCATCAAAGTTGTGAAGTTGCATCTAGGTCAAAGTTGTGAAGCTGCATCTAGGTCGAAGTTGTGAAGTTGCATCGACACTGTGAAGTTACATCGAAGTTGTAAAATTGCATTGAAGTTGTGAAGTTGCAGCTAGATCGAAGTTGTGAAAGGTCGAAGTTGTGAATCTGCTAGAGAGATTGAAGTTGCAGTAGAATATGTTGGTTGAAGTTGCAAAAGAATTTGTTGAGCAAAAGAATTTGTTAGACGTCGAAATTACAAGAGTTGTTGAGGAACTGCTAGAAGGAAAGCTCATCAAGGGACTTGCTCTTAGAGGGTCTTGGTCAAGGATCACAGGTCTCGAAATTCGTCAGTTTAAGATTCTCTAAGAAGAGAAAAATTCTTGTGGGTTTTCCTCTCAAGTGGAGAGGTTTTGGCCCTAGCTGATCGCCTGTATCTTGTGTCCTCGTCTCACTATTATTTATGGTTTGGTAGTTGTTTGATGAAAAGAACACAATAATAATTAAGGTGAAAAAGAATCTAATCAAGAAAACCAAAAGTACACCACAACCAAATTAACAAAGTAAGAGAAATCACATAATCTAGTTGCCCTAGATTTCTCAACATGGTATTAGAGCTAAGGTAATAAGTGTTGATTTGGGGTAGTATCGGGTGTGCTCTAGCCACGAAAATTGGTGGAGAGGCTAAGGCACATGAGATCTCCAATACCCAGAAAGGGTTTGGGCAGGTTCTAAACAGTTTGGGAAATATTAAAATAATTAATATTTTTAATGGAGTCCCTAAGTCTAAACTTAGGGAAAATAAAATATTAATGTGAATTAATATAAAATTGTGTTAGAATGATCCAAAAGTCATGGATCAATCCAGATCTAATATTAGTCGTTGATTAGGGACTTAATCTCGGTCGTTGATTCGTCAACGAGAAAAGTATAAGAGGAGGCTTGAGGCTCACTTGGAGAACACACCAAAGTGATTAGTCATTCTATTCTCTAGAGCGAGGTTTTGCTAAGAGAGATAGAATCAGTGATCATAGTTGCAGCTGAGGGGCAATGAATACAGAAGCAGAGAGGCATAGATAGCACCAAGAGGATCAGCGTAGCAGCTGGAGAGAGGGACGCAAAACCAGCCAAGGGCTCACGCAAAGCCAGTCAAGGCTCATGCAGAGGCAGCCAAGAGTTGCGCAGTGCCTCAGAGGGCCAGAGTGAAAGAGCAGAGGGCCAGAGGACTGACGCAGTGCCTCCAGAGGCTGACGCAGGCCAAAACAGAGTGACGTAGGGCTAACGCTGGGCCAAAGAGAGCTGACGCAGTCCCTAGAGGCTGATGTTGGGGTTTCGTGGGGCAACTTGGAGCTGTGGAGCTGCCGGAGTTTCTATCCAGGGTTTCAGCTGGAATATCTGCTTCCAAGTAGAGAGGTGCTACTGCCCAAATTTTTCTCTATTGGGTGAGTCGAATTTGGCACCCAGATTGTATTATGAAACTGCTTAATAAATCAAACCCTCAGATAGTTGCACCGGTTTTCTCACGTTGGGTTTTCCAGGGACATTAGTCCAAAAACAATAGTGTCACTTGTGTGCTTGTTTCTATTTCCTTCAGTTGATGATCTGTAATGTGTTGAGCATGTACTTGTATTTATTTCCAGTATTTACATGGTAAATAACTTGTTATTCAACAGAACAACTAGGTAGGAATAAATCAGTAAAGTGCATGAAGGGTTTCTAACGTGTCAGACTTAAAAATTCCAACATGGTATCGGAGCATGGTTGCAAATCACAAGAGAACTGAGGACATCAGCAAAGCCAGAGCAGCAACAGCATAACACAATTGTCCTGAGTGACAAAAGTTGTTCCTAGCAGAGTAGCAGCAAGGAAGGGGTGACGCAGTGCTTGCATCATCAAGATTGAGCCATGCAGAGGCCAGGAGGGCTGACGCAGTTGGCTGAGGAAGTTGATTTGTTGGTGTCGGGATTGCGCAGAGCCTAGGAGCTCTAACCTTTAGTTTGTTGGGGTTTAGGAAGATGTGGGTAAGTTGCAGAGTGGAGCTAGTGGGGTACAATAGTCAGAACAGTACCTAACAGGGCAAGGCCAAGGAGGAGGGAGTTGCTACCGAGGGTTTCTAGCCTAGAAATCCGAATCAGTGGTGCAGCGGCACTAAGGATCGAAGTGGGGGCATCTTGACATTGGCAGAAGGGTTTCCAAGAGGGAAATCGAGACTCAGAGGGAGTCATACCGAGAAATTCCAGGAGGGAAGTAGAGGAGCAGCGAGATGGCAGTGAACGAGGTAAGAGACCAGGACAGACTGAACAGAGCCTCAAATTTCGTAGTTTGGAAGGCCAGAATCCTATTCGTTCTAGACAGGAATTGTGTCAAGCACTTCGCCTTGAGGATGATAGCTATCCCAATTGACCTAGTTGATAACGAAAAGTACGAGGAGGCAACGGCGAGCAACAAGAGCATTATCCTTGACGGGGTCAAGGACCATGTAGAACCACATATTGCCGAAAAGGAAATGGCAAATGAGATGTGGGAGGCCCTAAAAAAATTGTACCAACATACTTTTGTGCAGAGAAGGATGTTACTAGAAAATCAGTTGCGATCATACTAGATGCAGAAGGGAGAACAGATCGACCCCTTCCTCGGTCAATTGAAGGAGATCCGGGATCAGCTGACTTCCATAGGGGCCACGCCAAATCAAGAATTGATGGTGAGAATAACCCTGAACGTAGTCTCAGAAGACTGGGAGGTGTTTGTCCAAAGCATACTGGGCAGGGCGACCCTTCCAGATTGGGAGGAAATGTGGGCTGCTCTTCGCCAAGAAGAGATCAAAAGGTTGAGAAAGGCGGGAAGCAGCGACAAGGCAATCAGAATCAAGAAGGAGGAGGAGATGGATGTTGCCCTAGCATCTGAGGGAAAGCAGGAGAAACAAAAGAAGGACCTCTCCAAGGTCAAATGGTTCCACTGTGGGGAGCTGGGCCATTATGCGACACAGTGTCCAAGGAAGAAGAGCAAGGGAGAGGCCTCCGAGACCAAGGTTGCGACAGCAAGGGCAGAGAAGGAAGTGGAGACAAACGATGATTGTGCCATGAGTGCACACTCACCACTTGAGTGGAAGTGGGCAGACATCGAGCTGTAGTCAGGCGAAATACAGGCGATGAGGGGCAGGATCCTTGAGGTACCCAGCCTCTTGGATTAGACCTTGGTACGGGAGCCCCGAAGAGGAGTAGCAGTAGTAGCAATGTCAGTAGAGACGGATGCAGATGGAGCGACAGAGGGAGCTACAGTGCAAGATTTCCCGGACAGTGTGAGGCAGCAGTGCGAGAAGCACGGGAGTGTTGCACTGGTGTAAGATGGCACAGAGAGGTGTGCAACGAGGTGAGATGCATGGAGTTGTTGCAGCGACGCAGAGGTTAAAGAGGGAGCATTTGTCAGCGACAGAGGGAGTTTTAGCATTGAGGGTGTCTCTAGCCTGATAGAGATGCCAGAGTTGGGAGATTAGTTACTTACTTCTCAGTAACTGGGCTGCAGTGCAGTTATTAGCAGTGACAGTGCTACGGGCAGCACGATGTAACAGGATGAGAGGGAGTTGCAGTACGGATGTAGCAATGGCAGTGGCAGGGCCATGGGTAGCAGTACAGGATGCAGGAGTGCAGATGATGAGCAGCAGGCCTAGCATCAGCACAGGGACCGATGCTGAATGATCAGGGTGATACTCAGTGAGGAGTATTGCTAGAGCACAGTCCTCGCTAAGAGGGAGTGTTGATTTGGGGTAGCATCGGACGTGCTCTAGCCACGAAAATTGGTGGAGACGCTAAGGCACATGAGATCTCCAATACCCAGAAAGGGTTTGGGTAGATTCTAAACAGTTTGGGAAATATTAAAATAATTAATATTTTTAATGGAGTCTCGAAGTCTAAACTTAGGGAAAATAAAATATTAATGTGAATTAATATAAAACTGTGTTAGAATGATGCAAAAGTCATGGATCAAGCCAGATCTAATCTTAGCCGTTGATTAGGGACTTAATCTCGGCCATTCATTTGTCAATGAGAAGTATAAGAGGAGACTTGACGGTCACTTGGAGAACACACTAGAGTTATCAATCATTCTATTCTCTAGAGCGGGGTTTTGCTAAGAGAGAGAGAACCAATTATCAGAGTTGCAGCTGAGTGGCAGTGGATACAGAAGCAGAGAGGCAGAGATAGCACTGGGAGGATCAGCGCAGTACCCAGAGAGAGGGACGCAGAACCAGCCAGGGGTTCACGCAAAGCCAGCCAGGGCACACGTAGAGCCAACCAGGAGTTGCGCAGTGCCTCAGAGGGCCAGTCTGCATGACGCAGGGGGGCAGAGGACTAACGCAATGCCGCCAAAATCTGATGCAGGGCAAGCCAGAGTGACGCTGGGCTAACACTGGGCCAGAGAGAGCTAACACAGTCCCTAGAGGCTGAAGCTAGGGTTTCGTGGGGCAGCTTGGAGCTGTGGAGCTTCCAGAGTGTTTATTTGGGGTTCCAGCTAGAATATCTGCTTTCGAGTAGAGAGGTGCTACTGCCGAAATTTTTCTCTGTCGGGGGAGCCAGATTTGGCACCCATCTGAAACTGCTTAATAAATCAAACCCTCAGATAGTTGCACCAGTTTTCCCACGTGGGGTTTTTCTGGGGACATTAGTCCAAAAACAACGGTGTCACTTGTGTGCTTGTTTCTATTTCCTTCAGTTGATGATTTGTAATGTGTTGAGCATGTACTTGTATTTGTTTTCGACATTTACATGGTAAATAACTTGTTAATTAACAGAACAAGTAGGTAGGAATAAATCAGTAAAATGCATGAAGGGTTTCTAAAGTGTCAGACTTAGAAATTCCAACAACAAGACAAAGAAAGGCAGCTTGACGAAGGACCATCAAAAGGAGTATCAAGAAAGGTCAAGATATCAAAGAGGACATCAAATCATCAAAGAAGGGATGCATAACGGCCAATCAATCTAAGGAGCATCTTAAGGGACTATTCATTTCAAGGATCACACCATCTAGAAACAACAACAACAACAAGACCTCAAAACCCTAGCTCATCCGAAGAAGGGTTCTACATTCAAAGCATTCTTGAGAAGCTCATACATTCCTCAATCATCATCACTAAGAAGATCTCAAGGACCCTTTCTTATCTCAAAGAACTTCACATTGGAGCACCTTGAAGCCTTCACATCAAATAAAAGCATATAGAAGGCGTTGTCATCATCATCAAGAAATCAAGGTGATCTCCCTCTCTGTGAGCCAAGGATCACTTTTGAAGGAAGACATCTTCAATCATCAACATCATCATCAAAATCGGGAAAGCATCAAGTTGAAGATGTTGTCATCAAGGAGTATCTTCACAAGTATTGTTATATATATATATATATATATATATGTCTAAATCTGTTAAAATGATTTCATTTTGCAAGGTGAGCAACAAATTGTTGGGTCCACAACCTACCTTGCATGAAAAAAAGAGGACATATTTGATCCTCATAGAAAATGAAGCCATTGGTCATGTTAAGGGTTTAATTGTCGAACCGCCTAAAGAAGAAGCTCAAGCTCTAGCAAAATACATTACAGGGGAAATAAGGGCTCAAAGAATCCTTATAAAATCAATCAAGGATTCTCTCATCCCATATGTAGCGATTCAGCGAAGTTAAAATAGTCAAAAGACATCTATGACAAACTAGTAGACTTATTCTCCGTGATAAGTGATATCATTAAGAACTGAGCTCTACAAGATGAAGATATCAAAGGAAGAAGGAATAGCCTCATACTTTATGAGGGTGTTAGAAATACGAGACCAACTATAAGAGTTGATGGAAATAATGTTTGATAAGGAAATGACCATTGTGATGCTCAATGCACTACTAGAGGAATGGGGCAACTTCATATCAAGCATCTATGGAAAGAAGGAAGCCACCCCATTCAGTGAATTTTGGTCATTATGTAAGATTGAAGATAACAGGTTGAAGGCAAAACTAACGTGGGATCAAATGAGCAAATGCAAGCATTTGTTGCCATGGCTAAAAGAAAAGGAAAGTTTGGGAAGCTTGGTCCTCAAAAGAAGGAGGAGGTTATGTTGAAGATCCAATGCTATGATTGTCAGGAATATGGGCATTACAAGATAGATTGTCCGAAACAATGGCTCATATCACTAAAGTAGTGGAAGAACTCGATGAGAAGAAATCCAAAGGGATATATCTTTACTATTAGGAGAAGTGGGAAGTGGAAAGACCTCCACCGTGGCAGTCAAGATGAGAAGCATTATGACGAAATGCATCTTAGTAGAAGATGGCATCATACTAAGCATATTGTTAAAGCAAGAGCTCATGACATCATTAGAAATGCTTGAAAGATAGTTGAAGTAGAATTCTATAGCAATCATCATAAGAAGGAAGTAGCTCTTGGTAACCTCATTAAAAGCATAAGTAGTACTTATGGGTAGAAGAAAGTCATCTAGCATAGAGTTCATCATACATCATCATCATTAGAAAGGAGAATTTGCAGGATGAGGATAATCAAGATCCTTCATTGGAATCTTCATTAGAAGGTTCACTTCTTGGGAAAAGCAAGTGTCTTGCTAACAATCCCATCTAGTATGGGATACATGGTTTAAGAAGGACAATGGTATGGTGACAGAAGAATGCAGCATAATTGAAGAACTTTCAAGCAAGGAAGGAAACTGCCGAAGAAAGCATAAATGACCAAAAGAAGGAAAGAAGTATGTATGCATGTATTTGATTGAGTCATGTCATCATATTGTTGCATGGGTAAATGCTCTACCTCATAAGCATGATCAAAGAAAAGGGGTCTCCTCCTTTGGAAAGATGCATGAAGGCATGGTTCACATATTGACTAGAGGAAATCAACATAATATGTCCTCATATGGAATATGAGGTGGTTGACAAAGATGAAGGTACTATGGATGGAAGTTCTTGGGGAGGAATATGTGAAGAAAGAAAGAAGAGATCGTGAAAGGTGCAACTATGGTCACGTAGAAAAGGAAATCAACATCCGATGACTAGAAGAATTAGCCATGACACCTCCATAGAGAAGGCGTGAACACCCTGATAAGGTTTGTAAAGGAAGGAGACCCTTGACATTGAAAGTCTTGGAGATGTGCTTATGAATGTGCAAGATGTTGATATTGCAATCAAGATGTCGTGATGAAAGGCCATCACAAAAGGTAACTTTGATTTGATGTTCATTTTTTATTTTTGAACAAAATCTACATGGATTGATACAAGGCTACCGAAAGAGAGTTGTAGATGTCACCTACAATTAGCACTCATGTGGTTGGATGCAAGATGCTAAAGGAAACATGACTTGGAAGAGGTAGCTGTATGAAGAAAAGCCAAATGTGGATTAGAAGATCACTTTTTGATTAAGAAAAGGAGGACATGACTGACATGGTGGTTCGTGAAGGAAAGTGATGGATGGTTGATGCCCTACGAAGAAGCCCCGAAAAGATGAAGGCTCCATAATGATGAAGATAAAATTCATGACATTGAGAGGCGCTCCCCAAGCAGCTGAAAGTACCATGATCTCCACCGAAGAACAGTAAGCTGCAGAAAACAAGTCCTTAGTTAAGAGGGAACTTGGACAAGACCCTGGATAACAAGCAGCTTGGGTACATTTCTTTTATAAGAATGGGTATATCTTCCCTAATTGAGAGGGAGAGATAGACACATCATTCTTGTCTTCATATTGTGAAGAAAGAATGGAGGATTGGGTAAAGCATCTGGCATCCGATACTCTTTGAGGATGAGGTAGGGCATCCAAGATAAGATTAGTAGAAGAGGATCGATATTCTTTGAGGACTGGGAATACAAGATAAGAATAGTCTGAGAAGGTCATACCTTGTGAACACCTGGGTGGGGTATGTGCCTTTAGAGACAATGATGATGGTGTCAATCAGTGATTGGTCTAGGCAGCATTGTTGTTAATTTTAGGTATGTTCTATGCTAAAGCAATTTATTTCAATTTTCACAGTTCGCTCAATATCTTTTCCAAATTAGCAATCACATCAACATTAAAGTAAACTGCAGATAGAACATAAATATAAATCGCAGAAGACAAGACAAGACAAGAGGATACAAGATGTAGCACTAGCCAGAGACAAACCCTAATGTGGGGAAACCCTTGATCAATTCTTCTTATATCTTCTTCAATAGTTCAATAGAGTGAGAGAGATAGTACGTTTACAACAGAAGTCAACACTTTGACTTATCTAGATAAGAGCATAGATCATCTCTAGAAAGATGAAACGTGAGATCAGTTGAAGACATGATGCTTCAACTGATTCTCTAAGGTGACTCCTTTACCTATCATTGTGCTACATCTCGTCATCATGCTGCACCCATCATCACAGTGATAGACCTCATGTTGTTGTTGTCCCAGTGTTTAGCACTGTTGTACCTAGTGTCACGGTTACACCATGTTGTCACCCATGTGCTTGCTGCACCATTGTTGCTTTATGTCCTTGCTACACCAAGTACTATACTGTTGTCCCAATGTACTTGCAGCATTGTGCTTGCTGTTGTCCATGCTTTAACATGCTGTTGTTGTCCATGCTTAACCATGCTTGCAGTTGTCTCATGTGTCACCATGCTTGCAGCTGTCCCATGTATTAGCTTGTTGTTCCTTGCATTGCTTGTTGTTGTCCAACTGCTGCATCTAAACATGTTGTTCCATGCACCTTACTGCACCATGCTGTTGCAAAACACCATACTGTTGCATCCATCACATCATGTTGCACTCCTTTGGGGTATTCAACACTCCATGTTAGCCTAACACATGGCTACCACAGGCTGCTCCGAATCTGATCCAAATCTGGTCAATATCCTTGACCCAAAGCACCTCTAACACTACTCCAAATCTGCCTGTCACTTTGGTGTTCCTAACTATTTTGGTTAGGGCACTTGGGCAGCCCTAAACTCCTCTCAATAGTCCTCGAACAGCCCACCAAATCTGCTTGTCACTTTGTTGTTCTTAATTGTTCTGGTTAGGGCACTTGGGCAGCCCTAAACTCCTCTCAACAGTCCTCGAACAACCCTCCAAATATGCTTGTCACTTGGGCAGATTCAACATGACTTTGTCTTAGGCAGCTTCACCATGACAAAAGTCCTAGATCTAGGGCACATAGAGCTAGGGCATCATCTTCTAGGAGTTGCGTAGATCCTTCTTCCCCATGGTAGCAACTAGGGCAGTGTATCTCTTAGGATCTATCCTCCCACCAAAACCCAAAGACAAGTGGAGAGGAGATCACAAGAAAGTGTGTACAAATGACTAGCAAGCCACCTCTTTTTATACTAAAAAGTTGAGCACATGTAGGTGTTATTTAGTTGTTGGCCGACCTTGACGAATTGTCTTATAGCACAAATAAATTCATAACTCCATGAATACTTATGGGAATTGGATGATCTTTAGATCAATCCTACACCTCTCGATGAGAGGGATCCAAGAAAAATACCAGCTGCCATAAATAAGATGACCCACATGGAGTTTGGCCCTAGTTACCAATTTTAACACTCCCTCTCAACTAGGGAGAACTCCATTCGCTGATCCATATGTCCGACTGTACTATTTCTACCATCAGTGCCCTGCACTGCTCTGCTCTACTCAATTCTGCTATGTTAAGCTCTGCTTTGCTCTGTTCTGCTGAACCATGAAGAAGAAAAATTCATCGAGAATGTCTCATACCATTCTCTACTGACCCGGAGTCAATTCCATATGAAGAGAGTGTGTCATATCACTTTACTGACCCGAAGTCAGTTTTATTGATCCCAGATCAATATCACAAGAGAGTCTCTCAAACTACTCATACTGATCCAAGACCCGTTGGAGGTCATCCTAGCATAGGGAGTACGGTAGATACAACGATGCGTCCATCTATAGTACTACTATGGTCCCTAACCCCATTTCCTTGCTCATTGATGAGATGAGAGGTACTTCCCATGAGTCCCAGACTGCATGGGTAGGATGCCTCGATAGGAGAACTAATCATCCTGTCCCACAAGAGAACGAATCATCCTGGCTCACAGGAGAACAAATCATCCTAGCTCACAGGAGAATGAATCATCCTGTCCCAAAGTGATTTGCTTCAAGCCATAGAGGGCTTTCTTCCCACTGCACACATGAGATTCCTGATCATGAATCTCAAACCTTCTCGGGTTGTTCCAAACCTGTGGAACCGCTACATGAGGGGAATGGTCCCCTTGTAAGATTTTCCTTCGGTGCATCTCAGACATGTACATTCATGCTCCTTTTGAATTCAGGCATCCCTGTCATCATCTGACTCACAGACCTCCAGTGTTATGTGTCAATTGACATTGTCCCCAATGTACTTCCTGCAACTTGATACAAATTGCGAACCCGGAACCCATGAGTAAAAGCATCTTTGAAAATTCTATTTTCAAACACGTACCTTTCCATCGATGAATGCCGCCCTGCAACCTTTGACTTCCATTGCCGAAATGGACACCAGGTTCTTCTTGTGATTAGGTACATAAAAGAGATTCTGTAAATGAATCGAGTTACCCTCATTCAATTGAGGGGTAACACCCTTTCTGGGATAAGTGGCATCGGCTCCAAGTATAATCCCACAAATGTTTTGATCTCTCCCAAGTTAGAGAGAGAGCACCTTTCTATCCGATGGAGTGCCTTGAAGCACAACAATCAATAAGCCAAATTCCCAAAGAATCTGAAGAAGAGGACCAATACAAGATAACACTTCTTTATCTTAACAAGAACAACATTTGATTCTTCATACCTGGGGTTCCTTGCTTTCTTGAAGAGTTAGCCATTTCCATGATGACCTGCACTATCATTCTTTTGATCATTGAAGATGTCCCTGGAGTGATTATTATCATCATCAAGTGATGTGTCCCTGCCATTTGGACACTCCTTCGCATAATGGCATTTGCCTTTCCTTAGATCCGGGATTCCCATTGAAGTGATCTTTAGGTAGGCCATCAGAAACTTCCGCTGCATCATTCTGATAATATTCTCTGCTTCGACTTCACCCTTGGTGAATTAGAAGAGAGACGATGAATCCATTGATCCTTTTGTCCCTTCCCAACTATCTTCGGTGATTGCTCTTTCACTCTTGCTTGGGCTTTGTCTTCACCTCAGCTCTGATACCATGTTAATTTTAGGTATGTTCTATGCTAGATCAATTTATTTTAATTTTCACAAAATATCTTTTCAAGATTAGCAATCACATCAGCATTAAAGTAAACTGTAGATAGGACATAAATATAAATCGCAGAAGACAAGCCAAGACAAGAGGACACAACATGTGGCGCTAGCCAGGGACAAACCCCAATGTGGGGGAACCCTTGATCAATTCTTCTTATATGTTCTTCAATAGTTCAACAAAGAGAGAGAGAGAGGTAGTACATTTACAACAGAGGTCAACACTTTGACTTATCTAGATAAGAGCATATATCATCTCTAGGAAGATGATACGTGAGATTAGTTGAAGACATGCCGCTTCAACTGATTCTCTAAGGTGACTCCTTCACCTATCATTGTGATACATCTCGTTATCATGTTGCACCATGCTGCACCCATCATCACAATGTTGGACCTCATGCTGCTGTTGTCCTAGTGTTTAGCACTATTGTACCTAGTGCCACAGCTACACCATGTTGTCACCCATGTGCTTTGTGTCCTTGCTGCAACAACTACTATACTATTGTCCCAATGTACTTGCAGCACTGTGCTTGCTGATGTCCATGCTTTACCATGTTGTTGTTGTCCATGCTTCTTGCCGTTGTCCATGCTTCACCATGCTTGCAGCTGTCTCATGTGTCACCATGCTTGCAGTTGTCCCATGCATTAGCTTGTTGTCCCTTGCATTGCTTGCTATTGTCCAACTGTTGCATCTAAACATGTTGTTCCATGCACCTTACTACACCATGCTATTGCAATATACCATACTGCTGCATCCATCACATCATGGTGCACTCCTTTGGGGAATTCAACACTCCATGTTAACCCAACACGTGGCTACCACAGGCTGCTCCGAATCTGATCCAAATCTGGTCAATATCCTTGACCCAACGCACCTCTAACACTACTCCAAATCTGCTTGTCACTTTGTTGTTCCTAACTATTCTGGTTAGGGCACTTGGGCAGCCTTAAACTACTCTCAACAGTCCTCAAACAACCCTCCAAATCTGCTTGTCACTTTGTTGTTCCTAACTGTTCTAGTTAGGGCACTTGGGCAGCCCTAAACTCCTCTCAATAGTCCTCAAACAACCCTCCAAATATGTTTGTCACTTGGGTAGCTTCAACATGACTTTGTCTTAGGCAGCTTCACCATGACAAAGTCCTAGATCTAGGGCACATAGAGCTAGGGCATCATATTCTAGGAGTTGCATAGATCCTTCTTCCCCATGGCAGCAACTAGGGCAGCTCTTCTTAGGGCAGCATATCTCTTAGGATCTATCCTCCCACCAAAACCCAAAGACAAGTGGAGAGGAGATCACAAAAAGAGTGTGTACAAATGACTAGCAAGCCACCTCTTTTTATACTAAAATGTTGAGCACATGTGGGTGTTATTTAGTTGTTGGCCGACCTTGATGAATTGTCTTATAGCACAAATAAATTCATAACTCCATGAATACTTATCGGAATTGGATGATCTTTAGATCAATCCTACACCTCTCGATGAGAAGGATCCAAGAAAAATACCAGCTACCATAAATAAGATGACCCACATGGAGTTTGGCCCTAGTTGCCATTTTTAACAATTGTACTATGATCTTGTGGAGAGATAGAGTTGTTAATCAATGCCTTGCTATGTGACAATGTTGGCTGGTATGATGCTAAACAGATGGCTTACCATTCTAACTCTTCTTATGAGAATTCCTCAGATTGGGAATGTCGAAGTACCTTGTATAGATTATGAATACCTCCCTAGTTAGGAGGGAGAGTTGAAATATGTAACTCGGTTAGATCTTCATAATGACATATGTAATCATGATTTTATGTATTTCATGTAAAAAGGAAAATAAATTTATTATTGTTATTCTTGAGGCATGGGTTTCATGCTCAAGGAAAATATATTTTTAGGTCAAGCACCCATTGAATGCTTCTAAGTTTGTCATAAAGTCAACTGAGTCATTGTCATGTATTGAAGACCCATTTGGGAATGTTACATATTGTAAAGAAAATTTATTTGAGTCAAATTAAAGTTAAAATACCCTTTAAAACCTCGTCATGGCGCAAAGATCAAGTAGGCCTACATGACAGGACAAATCGGCTAAAAGATAGCAATTCTTACCCCTCAAAAGCCTATATATAATAAGAAACTCGGCCTCATTTGGACACACTCTCAAGCAAGTTCGATCTCCTTGAGATAGAAGATAGAAAAGGATGAAGAAAAGAAGAACAAGATCGAAGTTTTGGGCCTCTCTCTCTCTCTCTTGTGTTAGGGTTTCTACAGTTACTGGGCAAGACGAAATTTTGAACCTGCATTGAAGCTATGAAGTTGCATCGAAGTTGTGAAGCTGCAGCTAGGTCAAAGTTGTGAATTTGCTGGAGAGACCAAAGTTGAAGTAGAATCTGCTGGTTGAAGTTGCAGAAGAATTTGTTGGAGGTCAAAATTACAAGAGTTGTTGAGGAACTGCTAAAAGGAAAGCTCATCAAGGGACTTGGTCTTGGAGGGTCTTGGTCAAGGGTCATAGGTCTTGGAATTCGTCAATTGAAGATTCTATAAGAAAAGAAGAATTCTTGTGGGTTTTCCTCTCAATGGAGAGGTTTTGGCCCTGGTTGATCACCTATATCTTGTGTCCCCTTGTCTCACTATTCTTTATGGTTCGTAGTTGTTTGATGAATAGAACAGAATAAAAATTTGGTGTGTTGACCACTACGTGTCAATGACCCATAGCAGTACACCTCCTTTTTTCGCAAAAGGAATAGCACCTAATCGATGTGTCCACGTCGTTCAGCTATCATCAGCAGCCTGATCATCATGTTATAGGTAAACCCATTCTGCATATATATGATGTAAATAATCTCAGCAGAACCGTGTCATGTATGTAATGGCCTAGGTAAACCTACTTTTCTGGTGACAATCTACATTCTGGGAGGTTTTTTGTCTCACTGATCCATTCTCGAATGGTCGGCAAAGTTTTCCTTCAGTCTCACCCCAAAGCCGAAATGTATTTTGTCACTAGGATCATAGGCGAGTCCTAGTGTTATAGATCGAGCCTGTGTAAAAGTGATTTGGGAATAATCCTAACTATTTGGTTAGGTTATTTTATTACAAATTGTTTGATCTGCTGGATTATATTTGTGTCACAGAAATGGGTAGTCTGTGAGGGTTTATTACAGATGAGTTTTTCCCCTTATAATGTAAAAAATATGAAAACTATGATGTAAAGTGCCTTGAGGGTCGAAAAAATAATTTATCCCCTCATAGGTTAATTAATTAAATTTTCTAACCAAAAATTAATTAAAATCCTAAGCCAGAAATTTAATTAATTCGTGGGTCCTTAAAAATCAAATTTTAAAAGGTCTCGGGGCTAAGGTAAATTAATTATTTTGCTAAATTTTAAGCCTTTGGTCCCTGGGGGTTAAGTCAAAGTCAAAATTTTGAGGAAATTAACTCTAAATTTTTATTTTGAGTTAATTAAAATGCATTTAATTGAAAAAATAGAATTTCCTCAAGAATTTAATATTTCTACGGATGAGATTAAAAGAAATTTTAATCATCATCAACGGTCGAGATTGCTTTGACAAAGATCACTCGAACTAGCCAATGGAGGATTTATCTTTAAATAGGAAGTCATTTGTCAGTTGATCCATCTGATCTTTGAGTTGTGTGCTAAGCGAAAAGCTTTTGTGTAATCTTTTTATGAATAATAAAGAAAGACTTTGGGGTTAATTTTCGTCAGTGTTACTCTTCATCGAAAGACTGTAAGATGTGTCTTTTTCATGCATAAATATTTTTTTAACCATTGACGATAGCTTCTGAAAGAGTGATTTGAATACAGGTATCTTTCTCAGTCGCTAGGGTTTAAGTGATAATTTAAATTTTGAATGTAATAGCAGGTATCTCTATTTATCTGAATTTTATTATCATTTTCTCGCTCTATTTTGATCGTTGGATTGAGTTTTGCAGGAAAATCTTGATTTTTAGATCATCAGGCGTTCGGGGAAGTTTTCAATTGGACCAGCCAACTCCCGATCCGTGTTTTCTGAAGAGCCTAGTTAAATTTAATCTCGAGCTTATCATAAGATTTTTTTGTGATGCATGAAGGGTTTGAAGTTAAGCACCTCCTCTAAAATTTAAAAATTTTATTTTTATGTGCGAAATTGATAAATCTGGCTTTTGAGAACCTTAGATTATCAGATCTGGCAGCAGAGTTGGACTCGCACTTCTCAGATTTGATATATCTATCATTCTTGTGCATAGATCTGTAAAGATTTTGGGTTTTCCGACTTGGGTTTCTTGGGTTTTATTTATTTATTTTTGTATATCTGGGTTCTGGGTGTTTTTGCTTTCAGGTATAGGTTGCAGATCTGAAAGTGAAGTTTGATTTGAAGCGAGATCTAGGCCATGGAGGGTAAGATCTGGCCTTGAAATCATTTTTGCAGTAATATTATTCAGCTTTTTGTGGTCCAAGGGTTTTAAATTTTTTAAATTTGGAAATAATTTTACAGGGCTTTCACTAATAAATCTGAAGCAGAATATATCAACTTAATCAGTAGTTTCTTGGAAATTTTTTATAAGGGTTCATTGAGCTACCATTTTCCTTACTGTCTGCTGCACTTTCCCCTCCAGAAAATTTCGAAAATTTTTCTTTTTACTGTCTGCATTTTGGAGTTTTGTCTGAAAATTTGTGGGTTTCGTTTTCTGCTCCCTTATCCCTCCATTCCTCCTCGCTATCTGTCTAGCTACCCTCAGCTCCTTTCCCTCTGCAAACCCATCGAAAATCTTCCATTTCCCCTCGGCCGTGCATCCTCATCGTAGTCTGTAGTTGCCTCTTCGAATCCCCTTGATCCGCGCGCCCATTCTTCACTGCAGCTCCATTACTCCATTTCCTGTGAAGTCTCCGTTGCCTTCTGGCCAACTGCCCAAACTGCAAACCCTGTCTGCAACATCTCCCTTCCGTTGTCGAGCCCTACAAAAAAAATCACAGTAAAGCTGCCGCTAGGATCCGTGTAGCGTCCTCATCCATGGCCCTTTACAGCGATCTGTCTGCTACAAGCAAATCCGTCCCTTCCTCGCTGCTCCTCCCTCGAGCTCTGTATGTTGCCCGTCCAAGACTTCATCTCCCTTCCACCGTCGAGCAGACCTCGACCTCCTCTGCCGCCAAACCTACATAACACAACAACTCAAACACTTCGACCTTTTTTTTTAAATTCTCATGAGTTAGGTTTAGACTTTAACATTTCGATTTCTTTTATTCGTATTGGTGTGATTTAGGATTGTTCAATATTTTATTTTTATTTTTTGGCTTTGGTTAGATTTAGTTTTAGAATTTGATTTTTACTTTTTTAGGTTTTGGTTATTGTTTTTTCTTTTAATTTTTTTTTATTTGATTTAAGTTCACACTTTTCATTTTTTATGATTTTGATTAAAAAAATATAAAACAAAAAATTCTAAAACTTAGAAATCTTAAAAATTAAGAAAACCATAAAATATTTACTTTTGTGACCTTGAAATTACCAGTAAATTAAATCAAAGAACTTAAACTTTCACATTTTAATTTTTATGTCGCTCATTGCCCATAAAAATTTAAATTTAACCAAGTACTTTTGACTTTCATTTTTGGGTGACATTAAAAAATTTCATTTTAGTTTGCTTCATAAGCTTAGCACATTAAAATTGTCTAAGGAATAATTAAGGTGCTAATTTAAATTTCCTTGGTATTTTTTGGTTCTAAGTGCAAAATCTTAAATTTTTATGATTTTTCTATGGTCAAGGTGCGATAAGTGTTTTAAATCATATTCACTGTTTGAGAAAGATTATTTTTGCTAGATCATCTTGCATGCTAAATTTTTTAGCATTTTACATTTAATTGGTCATGATCGTCGCTTTACCACATTATAAATTGCTCTGGGTGACTTGTCATTTATTTAGTCTTTGGTTAATTCAAATTAAAGGCACTGGTCTGTAGTCATTTTTATCTTGTGATTTTGTCTATCTATTTCAATTAACCGAGACTTATTCTAAATTCATCAAGTTGTTCATCCTTAAAATCTCCTAGGGCCTGTGGAACCTCATCCATTCACCTTAAGGCTACCCCCCTTGACTTGTCTAAGAGAGTCTAAACAGAGTGAGTAAGGATTAGAGTGACAGCCCTTACTCTGAGCATTGTCGGGTGCCTCTACACTTTGTGCGACAACAAGGTGAAAAAGAATTTAATCAAGAAAAGAAAAATACATCACAAACAGTTATCACAGTAAGAAAAATCAGATAATCTAGTAATCGAACACCTAATCCTGTAAGGGTTGGTGTGGAAACTGAACAGTCAAAGGGAGTCCAAGAGACCACTTGGAATATGAAACCAAGGGTCACTCCAATGTATTATAAATATGTATCGTTGTGAATAATGCATCTCATGTTTATACATCACATTTGAGCTTCGCCATAGTGATGTCTAGCATGGTATCAGAGGCAACTCCACTTTTAGCTTTCCTGCCCTTGTAACTCCCTTCTGCCATTTCTGCAGTCTTCCCCATTTCTGCAGTTTGCCATATTCTCTGTCCTTTTGTATTTGCATTAGTGTTGAATGCATTTTCCATTCTGGTTTCACTCCTCGCTCTCCCCACTGCGCATTTAGCCAGAGATTTAGAAATTCACAGTCAGCCTGCACTATGTTATTACCACCTGTGTAATACAGTGCTCTAGCATTGATTTGGTGCATTTAAGCAACACTATTGTGGCAATTTGGAGCCGGATCTGCAGAGCATCGGTTGTGTAAGGATCGGTCCACAGTCCTGGGTTCGATCCACAGTCCTGTGCTCGGCCACCCATATTACGTTGCAGGTATCACGCCACTCCAGTTTTTAATTGTAATATCAGTGTTGCACGCTGCTTTAAAACATTGGTGCGCCTCCCATACGCTGCCTATAGGGTTGTCATACCAATATAATTTGCTCCTCACATTTATATAACCTCGACTCCCTCCACATACCCCTGCATCTCTCAAATGACTGTTATTTCTATGTTAATGTGGAGTGATATGCAAACAAAAATTCCTTTGGAAAATTGTTCGACTCCCAATTATCTTAATTTTGTGTTGACGTGACTGTGGTGACAACTGTTATTATACCCGGTTATATATATTATACCACCCTTTGTGACCCTCCAAACCGCATCCATCATATACCACAGGTCACAAGGTCGATACCTCTACGCGGCAAGGTTTCCATTGCGAAGCAATTTACTAGAGCATTCCAGCTCCTCCTTTCACAGAAAGCCGATTTTATTTAATAACCCTAAATTCAACAGTTGACCGAGCTACTGTCGAGCGGGAATCAACGTCGAAGTCACAACGCTCGAAGCTGACGGATGCAATGGAGCTCTTCAAGAAGACTTTAGGAGGGGGTTTTTCCAACAATTGAGCAGGGAATTCGCAGTAGTTCTGTCATTTTTAGTAAGTGGAATTTGTTGGACAGTCGCACGATACCGTGATGTGAGGACCGGGAGTCTATGTGTTTGCAGTGGAGTATGGAACCACAAACTCAAGTGCACCTGGATTTGTGACTTCATGTATTCAGATTAATGAAACCATGAAACACGGTGTAAAAGGGATGAACGTAGACGTCTCTTGGCTTATTTTTATACTCTTTCATTAATGCCCCATATTCTGAGACGTGCGCAAGTTTCTGAGACATCACACCGGTCATACATTGCATTGTGGCCTTCATTCCATCATTGCAACAAAAAAAAATATGTTTGGTTGAATATCGCGTGTGGGTAGAGTAGGTCGAAATAGCAATTGGTTTCCTAGTTGTTAATAACCAATATTATTTCCATTTGTTGCGCATCATATTTAGAGGATAATTAGGAGTATGCAGTGTTGCAAACTTATCAGCTATAAACATTAGTTGAGTTGCTCATCTTTTCAGGCCTTTGCATGACTTAAGCGCAGTATTTCTTTGTTTGAAGAGAGGTGTAAAAACATTACTGAGTGCGACCTTCATATTTTTCCTTCGTAGAAAACTAGGCTAGTTGTTTTCTTGCCTACTTTTCCTTGGTTCGGTTGACAACCCCACGATGTTTTCTATATGCATACATTGAATTCTAGCAGGACAATTTTTTATTAATATGAAGCTTGTGTCAAGGCCAAGGAATTAAAGCAAATATCCAAATATCGATGATCGATGACCTTGAAGACTGTCCTTGAACTCCATGCTCAAGAAAAGTGGATTAATTAGTTCTATCTCAGAATATAAGTAAGAACATTATTCATTGCAGTTGGAAGATTGATTTTGCTCAGCAAAATCAATAACATACTCTTGGTTTCTCCTCTTCATGATGTGTTGAGACCTCAAGTCAATATGTATTTTCTTCATTACTCTGTGATTTGTTGATTGTTGAAGGGTGGAGTTACCAAAATATCAAGAAACCTTTAGATGTTTTTAAATGGATCAAATTGACAATTTGTTAGAGTTATTAAGAACTATAATCATGTCTACTATTGAAAGCACAGTTAAAGTTAGCAAAAATGCTCTTTATGATATTCAAAATTTGTCTACAAAATGCACAAGAAAACATGGAATTTTTACAGTTGGAGCCTTAGCTTCAGGGAGATGAGCTACAACAGAAAAGGCATCATTCTGGACTTGTTTTTGCTCAGAACAATCCCCAATTTGACTTTCAAACAGGATCCTGTTAGCAGCTAGCAAGTCATCAAGTCAATAATGTTGAGGTTGATTCAGATCAAGTGCTCTTTTCAGAAGCAGATTTGAATATAGGTGTGGAAATTCAATCTACACTTCCCAAGCCAATCATCAGACCTTGGGAAGAGCTTGTCAGCAACAAGCACAAAACAGGTCTTGGATATGATAAGGAGGCATCCTTTCATATTCCAAATTACTCAAAGCCCATCAAGTTTCAGAGTGTTGGATTTCTTCATGACAGTTCACTGTCAATTGTTTTAGATTCTGCTCCTCTTCCACAGCAGCGACAACAGAGTGTTAAATGCCAACATTGTTATCGAGTTGACCGTATGAAATATCATTGTTTTGATCTTCATCCATGTCAGCATTGTCATAAAACCATTCATTCTTCACACAGTTGCTTCAAAAACAGGCCTCCTGCAAGAACAAAGATTCATTTTGGATGGATCGCTTCTTGGCAATGGGCTTCAACAGCCAAGAAGATATTTCAGTCATATGTCAAAATCCCTACTAGAATATTAAAAGGTCTTGCAGTTGAGTTCTCTCCATCTTCTCGCCTTGTATCTAACAGGGGGGGGAAGTGTTGATCATATACAAGATTCAAAGGCACATCAAGCGAGCTTGAGCTACAACTTGCTATACCAAATTCAGAGTTGCAAACAAAGACAGAGATGCCCCTGAGCATGCCAATGGATGGTGATCAACCTTAAACCATCTATGCAGGGTGAGACCTCCCTTTTCAGTTTGAGTTTCTCCCTCTTCAAAGAATTAAGAACACTTCCTCCAGCAGAAGACTTCAGTCTCTTGCCAGTTCTGGAAGAGTTCCAGGAATTGCACTAAGCATTCTAGAGTTGGTGGTCATCCTTAAACCACCACAGGTTTTCACCTCCCTTTTCAGGTTGAGGTTCTCCCTTTTATGTAGGCTGCAGACCTCCCTTTTCCAGGTTAAAGGTCTCCCTCTCCAAAGCATTAGGGACACTTCCTCTAGCAGAAGATTTCAGTTTCTGACCAGACTTGGAAAAGTTCTGAGAACCGCACTAAGTGTTCCAGTGTTTGTGGTTATCCTTAAACCACCCCCTTATACCAACATTTCAGAGAACACATTCAGCCTAGTGCTACCATGCATTTTTGCACGTTTTGTATTACAGCTCTCTTCTTGGACTCATACATAACCCTTTGGATTAAGGGGGTGAATGTTGGACACCTAATCTTCTAAGGGTTGGTGTGGAAGCTGATTAGTCAAAGGGAGTCCAAAAGACCACTTGGAATATGAAACCAAGGGCCACTCCAATGTATTATAAATATGTATCATTGTGAATAATAATGCATCTCATGTTTATCCTTCATATTTGGTCTTCGCCATGGTGATGTCTAACACTAACTGCCCTAGATTTCTCAACATGACACTCCAAAACTGACTGCACCAACTCACACTAATCCTCCTACTATTGAATATAGTGGGCCCTTATAGCAAGGTACTAATCCATGAGGAAACACCATCTGATGCTCACTTCAATGGACCTTGCCAAAATCTCTACGCAACTCTCGGACTACAGCTCCATATTGTTGAAAATAATACTGAGAGGGGGGGTGAATCAGTATTATCTAGTCCTTTTAACAATTCTTCCTTATTTATACTTTGAATTATTTTTGCATATCAGTACCATAAAACAATGAACAAGAAAAACAGACAGTCACATCAAAGAACACCAGATATAAGGTGGAAACCCAATGTGGGTGAAAACCACCTGCTGCAATATGTCTCTATCTCTTTCAAATTAGAAACTCCTTTTACAATGGTCTTGTACTGGTGTAGTCCTTTACCAGTACGCAGGCTGCAACCTGCAGAGGGCTACAACTCTCTCTCGTTTTCTAGTCTCTCCTGGAAGGG
>APFE031046928.1:355740-382192 GCA_000404065.3 Pinus taeda | reverse complement strand
AATAACTTTTATAAACTTTTCTCTGCATAAAATTCCGTGAACTTTTCTCCTGCGTACTTCTTAATTCTCATCATATTGAGAGCCATGCCATGGGTGTTGCCATCAAGTACAACATCTGTAACATATAACCATACCAGAAACATAATGCCAACACATATCGCCCACCTCACTCCTGGAGGTATAGCTGCAAACTTGGCGATATCTCCCTCCAACTTGGAGGACAATTTGTCCATCTCTGCAAATGTTGCCGCCTGATCCTTCTTCTCCTGCTTGTTCTTCTTCCTTTCAAGACACTGAGTACTTTAGCGGCCAAACTCACCATGCCTGAAGCACTTGACCTTAGACAGATCCTTCTCTTTCCTTTTCTCCCCCTGTGAACCTTGTCCCTGACTAGGAACCTTTGATGTAAGGGCTACATTATCTTCCTCCTTCACACCTTTCGAACCCTTACTATTGTTGTCGTTGATGGAGACCTTTACTAATAATCGCCCCATCTCCTCCTACTGCAGGTCTGACCACATCCTATCCCATATAGGTAGAGTATCTCGTCCCATAATGCCTTGGACGAAGATTTCCCAATCCTCTAAGGCATTTTTCAGGGCCAAACACACAAGCTCTCTATCTTGAGGTGCTTCCCCAATGGTTACAAGTTGATCTCGAATTTCCTGAATTTTGGTGAGAAAGGGATCAATGCCTTCACCCTTATGCATCCTGATGTTTCTCATCTTCTCTTTCAAGACTATCTTTTGTTGCTCAAAAGGATTTTGATACAGCCCTGAGAGAGCATCCTACATTTCTTTTGCAGTGCTCTTGCTAGATACATGTGAGACTACTTGGTCCCAGACTCCATCCAAGATCATTCGCTTTGCCTTAGCCATCTCCTTCTTGAATTCTTTCAGTTGATCTGCATCAGTAGGTTTTGCCATAGACATATAGTAGGAATACCATCCTTGCCTTCTAGATGGCATAGTTGGAGGCTCCCTCCAACCTATCCTAATCTCTAAGCCCAGTTGTGGCCATCTCTACAAAAACTCGAAACTAGATTGGAAATCTCCCTCTTTCTCTTGCTCGGTTATTGACTCTGCTTTATGCACTCCCTTCCCAAGTGAGAAAATTTGTTTGCAACTCCTACGAGTTACAACTGGAAATTTGGATTTCTACACTAGAAACCCTCTAAGAGAAATGTCTCGTTATGTGTGCACTTTCTCTTCGACCCAGCGCAGATTCTGCTCTAGCAAACTGCTGCAAAATCCTTTGCGCACAGACAAGAAATCTGCTTAGCGGAAATCTTAGTTATTAGTGCTACCTGTGCCTGCTGGAATCACTTTCCATGGTAAGTCAAATTTTTCTGCAACCTACACTGAAAAATCGAACAACTTAGCAAACGCACTGCCTCACTAGGCACTGCGCAGCCCCAGAAAAGTTGTCCTGTTGCTCCCTCTAAACAACAAATTTTCTTCTCTCCGCCTTTGAGCGCTCTTTCTATCAAACTCGCTCTAATACCATATGAAAATTACAACTATATCAGCAACTGGAATTAATTCTCCTAACTATAAATTAATTGTGCAATTTATTACTACAACAACAACGAATTGGTCACACTACAATCTTCACAAATAAATTATTGCTGAAAATAAGCGTTGGAAGCTGAGAAAATATTGGAAGACACAAAAATATAACACCACTGTTTTTGGAAAAAAGTCTCCCCAGAAAAACCCAATGTGGGAAAATCGGTGCAACAACTGAGGGTTTTAATTATTAAGCAGTAGTGCAAAATTCTGAGTACAATTAGATGCCAAAAACTAGCAATCCTACAGAGAAAATATTGGCAAAAATCTTGTGAGGAATTTTCCTCACCCCCATAAGCAATCTTGGCTCAATCAAGCCACTCGAACTGGCTCTCCAACTGCATCTATGCAAGCGCTGCGTCACCTTTGTGCAGGCCTAAATCTAGCTGGCTCAGAACTGACTCGAATCAGCTACTGACAGATTGTTGCTGGTCTATAAGCCTCTGGCTTCGCCCTCTAGAATTTCTCTCGGCCACTAGCACTTGAAACAACCCTTCCTCCAACTAAATCGAATTGCCTTTAGAAGGCTACTACGCAGCCCTTGCACAACCTCTCGATGGCTATCTTCGTCTCTCTGCTAGCTACTCTCTAGAACTAGAAAAGCTTTCTCCAAACTCACTATCCCTTCGCCTCTCAGTCTCTGCGTCCCCTCTTTGGCTCGAACTCTTCCAACAAAATGATGCTCTCTGGAAAATCGAACTGCCCAAGGAAACTTGCTCTCCAAGTGTGTTTCTCCATCCATCCATCGACTTCTTCTTATAATCTCCAGTTCGAACTCCAATAGCCAAGCGTAAAACTTAATTGATGGTTGAGCTCATTTCCTAGTCGATACGTGTGAGTTTCTAGAGAAATCTCACCTTCCTCAATTAATTGATGTTTATTAATGATTTTCCCAAAGTTAGGAAAAAATTAATTACTGATTAATTAACTTAATTAAGGCATTTCTAGGTGGATTTTCCTGACGCTTTTTCACAATTCTGGAGTCCTAGTGCTTCTTAGCCTCTCTGACAACTGTCGAGACTAGGACACCATTCGAGGCTACAAAAACTAACACTCCCTCTAAAATCTACTCAACTAAAATTTAAGCTACTAGTGCTACCTCTGCCTACTAGAATCACTTTCTCTGGCAAGTCAAATTTTTTTCCAACCTTGCACTGAGAAATCGAACTACCCAGCAATTAGCATTGCCTTGCTACGTACTGCGCAAACCCAAAAAACTCATGCTACTGCTCCCTCTGAATAGCGAATTTTCTTCTCTCCGCCTTTGAGTTGTCTATCTGTCAAACTCACTCTGATACCATGTGAAAATTACAACTATTGCAACAACCAAAATTAATTCTTCTAATTGTAAAATTAATTATGTAGTTTATTGCTACGCCAACAATGAATTAATCACACTGCAATCTTCACAAATAAAATACTGCGAAAAATAAGTGTTGGAAATTGAGAAAATACTGGCACATACAAAAATATAACACTGTTGTTTATGGACAAATGTCCCTAGAAAAACCCAATGTGGGAAAACCGAGCAACAATTAAGGGTTTTTATTATTAAGCAGCAGTAAGAAATTCTGAGTACAACTGGATGCCAAAAACTGACAATCCTACAGAGAAAATACTGACAAAATTTTGTGAGGAATTTTCCTCACCCCCACAAGCAATCCTGGCTCAATCAAGCCACTCCAACTAGCTCTCTCACTACCTCTACGTAGGCCCTACATCACCTCTACATAGGCCTGAAACGCATTGGCTCGAAACTACGTTGAATCAGCTACTGACTGACTGTCGGTGGTCTAGAAGCCTCTGGCTTCATCCTGTGGAATTTCTCCCAGCCACTAGCACCTAAAACAGCCTAAACTGAATTTCCCTCGGAAGGCTATTGCGCAACCTCTTTGTGGCTATCTCTGCCTCTCTGCTACTTACTCTCCGGAACTGGAAAAGGTTCATCTGGACACAATGTCCCTACCTCTCCTAGTCTCTGCGTCCCCCCTCTGGCTTGAACTCTTCCGGCAAAATGTTGCTCTCAAGAAATCAAATTGCCAAGGAAACTCGCTCTCCAAGTGTGTTTCTCCATCTCCCCATCGACTTCTTCTTATATTCTCTAGTTGGGATTCCAATGGCCAAGATTAAAACTTAATCGATCGCTGAGATCATTTCCTAGTCGATCTGTGTGAGTTTCTAGAGAAATCTTACCTTCCTCTATTAATCGTTGTTAATTAATAATTTTCCCTAAATTAGACTTAGGAAAAATTTAATTACTGATTAATTAGTTTAATTAATGCATTCCTAGGTGGATTTTTCCTGAAAACTTTTTATGGGTTCTGGAGTCCTAGTGTTTCTTAGCCTCTCTGACAACTGTCGAGACTAGAACACCATCTGATGCAACAAAAAATAACACAATTTCCTATGATATCTTGACTGTGGAAGAGGCCGATTTTGATTTCTTGTGATCTGAAGTTGACCTAGTTGCAGACCTAGGAGAACAGATCAGTGACATTTTATCTTGGCATATTGAAGGGTTGGCTTGACACTTGTGGGAGGTCATCTTGCTGGTCAGTATTTGTCTATGTAATCTTGTCAAAGATATGCTATTTTGATTGGTTTCTCATCTATTGCTTTTCATTATATTCTTTACTGCTCTACAGAAGGTAATGATTGAAATTTTCTAAGAAGTTAAAAATGCATCATTAGAAGCAGTTATCAGATAGAAAATTGTTCTAGTCTCCTTGCAACTACAAAAAATCAACACCTCTCTCTATTTTGCTGATGTTGGTTTTGCAGAGCTTGTGAGGTCCATCATTGTTCAAAGGTGGAACCATTTCAACACTACATTGCACACTTTGGAAGATACTTTAAATCAAAAAAATTATGAAGAAGACCTCATTGCTCAACGTAAAGGCAACAGGAAGGCCCTGCATAAGGATAGAGAGGTGGTTAATGCTGTAAAAAGATCCTTCATGAGGATAATTCCATCTTCTTTTCAAATGAATGAAGTGAAATTTTGAAGTTGAGATTTTCAAAATTTCTGCACTGACCACTCAAACGTTTAGTATAATACATGAGTTGTAAAAACTGAATTAAGCAATTGCAAGTTACAATGTTACTAAAATTCCAAAAGAAATTATAGTATTCAAAGCTACAATGAACCTTTTAAAATCGAGATGTAAAATATACCTATTCAGATTGGTTGGAAAGTGACAAGTTTGTTTATCAAGATATTTCTAAATATACTTCCAACTGAGCACACAAGTGATAGAGTTTGTTTCTGACAAAAACCAGCCCATAGGAAAAGTATCAAGATTTTGCTAGAAAAGGTAACAACTTTCATTTAACACTCATCTGCAAGAAGCTGAGATAACAGGCACTGTACAGTTGATGTATTCTTTTACAGCAACACGGGATACTGAAACGTAATATTACTAAAATACTCTCTATTTTCGATGTAGAGAATTCTTAATGATGTCATATTTTCTGAGTCTCATTCAACCCCAAAATTTTGTTTTAGAACAGTTATATTATATTATAATGCTCCACTGCTTTGTTTGAAACATGTGATAATTTAGAATGGCTTGTCCATGTTCGAAGGGATAAGAGAAGAGCAGTTCTTTAGACTCTTAGAGCAACCATTATTTTAATGAATATAATATGTTGAAGATAAGAGTTACAACCTTTCATTATTTTGAAGCTAGAGAAAGTGTACTTCTTTATTACTTTTGAATACATGCTTTCATGATGTCTGGCATGATGTTGAATCAGATAATTCCAGGATATTATAAAATAGTACAAGTTTGTTAAGACAGTTGAAAAATATTATTTCTCAGAGAAGCAGGACATGATTATTATTAGGCAATTGCCTAAGAAAAGGGGCATTTATTACTATGTCCAATGGAAATAATTCATCCATACAGATAGTCTTTAGCTATTGAATTTTTTATACAAAATTTCAATATAATAATAGCAAATCTCAAGTTTTAAAAAGATTTTTCCACGTCCAATCCTCTATTAAAGTCGAAGCTATGAAATTTTGATTAAAGTTATGGTCAAGACATAATTCTCAATTCCATATAAAAGCAACAGCAAACCAAAAGGAGCACGTCATGGAATGATTAAATTCCATGGTGTGGTGCCATTAAATGCACGTGAAACCATACATTATAACTAACATCAAAGAATAGAATCAAAGAGCAAAGACCCAATAAGGTCTGTGTTAGGAAAAGCAACATTTATGATGAACATTACAAAAATTTGGAGCATTCATTAAAAACATACAGTTGAAAGTGTTCCACGTTGTGCTTCTGGAGGTACTTCAAATTCCAATTCTGGAAGCTGCATTAGCATGCACAAACAAAATGTAACATAGATTACAAGAATTAATAATAAATTGTCAGTGGATTTCAAATTCCTGCTAAAGCATTTCATCTTATATATATATAACGAAATCTCAGTCTTTCATGCTGATGTTAATTAACCATATAATAAGGTATCCATTCCTTCATCTTTACTCTATTAAATGAATTCAACGGTAGATTATTTGAATGAACAAATATTAAGCAAAAATAACATGACTTCCGAAAACTCTAAAAAGAATAACATAGAAACAAAATTCTAACCAGAAAGTAACCTGCACTACCTTTACAGAAGCAGAATCTGATTTGACTACTTGGCGGTTCATTACCTGCATAGAGAGAAGATTGAAATAGAGGTAAAGCTTAGCAATTAATTGATTATTTTGTATTCTGAAATATTATAGAATACACAGGGTTAGAATGACATATGTTTGATCATGCACGCAGCCTCCATTCAAAATGCAACTTTAATGACTCAAAATTATTTTAGTCAGAAACTAAGGCTTTCTCAAACTAGAATTATGAATCACTATTTCCATGCCAAAAATCCTGTTTTGATGTGAGAAGTCACAAGATTCATGTTTTAATATGATCCCATCCTGTTGCAAAAAAGAAAAGTCTTTCTGAATGGGAGAACCTCCAAAGCACCCTCTGGAACTTTCAATGTATAGCAGCATCCTTGAGGCTGTAGTTTCCCAGCAAATTGCACTTCGTTGTTCCTAAAGGCATATAAACGGTAATTTATAAAAAGAATTTCTAAAATAAGAAATAATTCAAAACCAAGTATAACCAATATACGACTACTCTATTAAATTTATGGTATCATTAAAGAAGAAAACTATATGTTGAATCCCAAAGAAATCATCTTGACAGAGACCTTTCCTAATACCCTTACAAAAACAAAACTTTTGAAAGTGCATTTGGAGTGTAACAATTCAATCTAGCCCACTTCTCAACTCATAATCAATTTTCAACAAATAGAATGAAATTAAAGAGTGCATTTGGAGAAATAACAACTCAGTCTACCCCACTGCTTAAATCATAATGTAAATTCAACAAATAGAATGAAATAAGTGTAGATCACAGCTTACTTTTCACCACAATGGGGGCATTCAAAGGCCATCAACACAATCTGTGTCACAGATAAAAATGAGTTAGACATAAGAAAATGGATTCACATAGATAAATCCAAGTGAATGAAAATGTGAAATGCAAAATAGAAAATTTCCTGGTTTCAGGAAAAAATGGTCCAAATATATTGCAAAAAGTATAGAAAACAATAATATAATAGCTCGCGTAGATATACAATAATGTCAACACTGAAGACAACAAGGTACTTACACTGAGGTTATTAAACAGCAGATAAAAATAGTAATAAATTTGTGATACAGTATAAATGGTTTTTATACCAAATGAAAACTACCATAGCTAAAAGACTCTCTTCCAGATGACATCCTTAGGGAGGTTCTGAGGAAATTATGGTGATTGTTGAGGTAAGAAGCTGTTTATGACTTATGACAGCTTTTGTCCACAGAAAGGCACTTCTATCTTAGAGTAGTACGTGACTGTATTGCTTTATAAATTGTGATTCTTCCATTCTGCCACTGTGCTTACTTTGTCCTTCATTAGCTTTGAGAGGGCTCCTTTAGATTCTGGACATTATGTATGAGTCCCACTGGCTGCTCATTGCCCATGTTTGGCATTTGAAATGGATATGGAACACTAGTCATGAGCCACATCTACAACTTTAGCCAATTGGCAAGCAAGATTCATTCAAACACCCAACAAAACTGAAATTTTTACTTTGAAAATGACAGTTTAGGGATATCCTAGACAAGGCCAAACAGTACAGATAGTGCTTTAATTTTGCTAGGAAATATAGCTCAAGCAGGAACTTCTCGCACAATTTTCAATGTGAATGTGCATCAAAGGCCATCAACACAATCTGTGTCATAGATGAAAATGAGTTAGACATAGGAAAATGGATTCACATAAATAAACCCGAGTGAAGAAAAATGTGAAATGCTAAATAGAAAATTTCCTGGTTTCGGGAAAAAAAGATCCAAAATATATTGCAAAAAGTATAGAAAACAATAAAATGATAACTTTTGTAGATATACAATAATGTCAACACTGAAGACGACATGGTATTTACAGTGAGGTTATTCAATGGGAGATAAAAATAGTAATGAATTTGAGATTCAATATAAATGATTTTTATACTGAACGACAAGGCACTACCATAATACTAAATAGCTAAAAGCCTCTCCTCCAGATGACATCCTTAGGGAGGTTCAGAGGAAATTATGGTGATTGATGAGGCAAGAAGCCACTTGTGACTTAAGACGGTTTTTGTCCACAGAGAGGCATCTCCTATCTTACAGAGTACAAGACTGTATTGCTTTATAAATTGTGATTCTTCCATTCTGCCACTGTGTTTACTTGGTCCCTCATTAGCTTTGAGAGGGCTCATGCACTTCCTTTAGATTCTGGATATTATGTATTTGAGTCCCACTGGCTGCTCATTGCTCATGTTTGGCATTTGAAATGGATATGGAACACTAGTCATGAGCCACATCGACAACTTTACCCAATTGGTATGCAAAATTCATTCACACTCACCAAAACTGAAATTTTTACTTTGGGAATGACAGTTTAGAGATATCCTAGACAAGGCCAAACAGTACAGATGGTGCTTTAATTTTGCTAATAAATATAGCTCAAGCAGGAACTTCTTGCGCAAGTTTCAATGTGAATATGCAGGAAGTGGTTTGAGACATTTTCTAGTGACCACCTTGGAAAAGTGGTCAAAATTCCATCTTATAATTTCACTAAGTGGAAGTCTAATGCTTTGAAGTCAACTTAGTCTTAGGGATATAAGTAGAATACTTAGAACATTAGCAACTTAGATTAGGATTTAATCTTAACAGTACATCTCAAACAATGTTATCAGAACCAAACCAGAACCAGTGGCACTGTTCAGTCCGAGTGGTTTTGCCGCCATACTAATCCAGTTTGGTGTTTTGAACTGGTTAAGGTTGATTTCAAAGGTTAAGGTAGGTCCACATCCTAAGTTTATAGATATAATGGAAGGAGCAATCGTGGAGGCATGAGTTACCCCTTTCCTCGGCCTACTTTTTCCACCCTTCTGGTGCACTTTTTAGGTTTTTTTATAATGCTTTGATATGGAGCATAGCTTAGGTGTCCAAGCTTGTCTTTTATAATATAGCATTTATTTACCCCTTTAAAGTTTAAGATGAGTCAGTTGCTCGCTCATCATGCTTGGGACATCCAAAGGCTCCCTTACTGGAGAAAGGCTTTTCAAATCCAACAAACTAGGATCTGTACACAAAACAAGGAATTCGTTGAGAACAGATCTTAACCATTCCCATAAAATCTCAACTGGCCCCTAAGACTAGAAAATCGAAAAGAATTAGATAAATGAATCCACAATAGAAATCTCTTAATTATAATAATTGGAGATGACAATAAATATGCAAATAATAGGGGTTAAAATTCCTATCATTCCTCCCAATGACCTCCAATGTTGTCAGGGCAGAATGAAGAAGTTGTTGTTAGAAAAATATATAAACTCTAACTGAAATGTTATTAAGCAAACGAGAAGGTTAAATAGCTTTACAAGAGGAAAACTAACTCAACAAAATATGGAGAGAAAGGATTTTCAAATCCAACAAATTAGGATCCGTACACAAAACAAGGATTTGGTTGAGAAAAGATCCTATCCATTCCCATAAAATCTCAACTGTCCCCTAAGACTAGAAAATCGAAAAGAATTAGATAAATGAATCCACAATCAAAATCTCTTAATTATAATAATTGGAGATGACAATAAATATGCAAATCATAGCGATTAAAATTCCTATCATTCCTCCCAATGGTCTCCAATCCTACCAGGGGAGAAAGAAGAAGTAGTTGTTTTAGTCAATATTGCCAACGTTTATAAGCCAAAAAGTGGTAGATGTCTCATGAAACCGGTGATTCAAAGTCCTATAACCCAATTCCATATAGGATTAGAACGAAGTTAATTGAAACTCTCCTAGCAAACAAGTTGCTAAAAGGCTATACATCATATGAAGCAGCGTATGATGAAGCTATTGAAGCAAAATATGATCCAACAAAAATCATGTGTATATTCTTGAGTCCCTAGGTAATTGCCAAAAGCAAACTTGTAAACTCACAAGGTACCATACCATGCTTATGAGAACATATAATGAAATGGGGAAAAACACCACTCAAACAAATGTGACAAAGAAGCCCAAAATGGTGGTGGATGATGTCAAATATTGACATATTCAAATATGAAAAATGCACTGTAGGTTCGCATAATCAAATGACAACGCCCCTCCCTTCACTCGTAAGATTGAGATATGGAACAATATACCAACTGGAAACCAACCATACCTTAGGGCCGAACACCAATTCCAAAAAGATTGACCAAGAACCTGTTGTACTCCAAGGCCTAACATCAACCCCAATTCAACAACTAAACCACTACCCATCCTATCAACATATGTCCATCTACCCAGACACCTAGGTGCCCAACCATGCTGCTTGCCAGTTATATAGCAAAATAGTCTGAATACGAGATGTATCCAAATCAATTTTACATCCTTTGCACCTGCCAATGAGGACTTATAGCACAATAGTTCGTCACGAGAAAAACAATTAGAGGAGATGAAACATGTACCTATATTTCCCTTTCAGCTACCACACACCTTTCAAAGATAACTCTAGAACAAATACATAATATTGCCACCCAGGGTGTTGATGGCACAAATATAAGACCAGCACCGCCAATATACAACTACAAAATAATATGGTTGAGGTAAAAGGCAGGTCAAATATGAGAATTTTATTTTTTTTAATTCACTCCTAAACTACAAAGTGTTGAAAAAAGTAACTATGTTTAGTCTTCATAAGTATCATTGTACTTGTATCAATATGTATTTCATGTAGAATCTACTCGAAGCTAGGTTCATTAATTCATGAACATCACAACCAGATAGAATAGATAGATAACAGAAGTTGTCGGGATGGCCGCAGGTCCTGGGTCATGGTTGCATGTGCCAGGGTTGCGGCCGAATGGGCCGAGGGTCTAAGGCTTGCTGACAAAGTAAAGCGCAATAAGGATTGTGGTCGTATGCAGCGGAGGCTAGAGGAAGGGTCTGTTGATGATCTAAGGCTTCAGAAGTTGACATTTGGCAGAGATCTGAAGGTTCGGGTTGAATCGTGGACGATTAGCATTTGGGTCATGGACGCAGTTGTAGGCTTTACGATCCTGGTAGCAGAAAACCGCCTGAGTCTGTGTTACCCGGTTGACATCGCTATCGCGCTCTCCGCCTAATTCGAGGTATTACCCTATCACTGGAAACCAAAACGGTTCGCTTTGGCGGTCTTAGCGTTTAAGCAGGTGAATTAATCATGGTTAACCCTAGTGAGGCCGTCGAGCTCGACCCTGAACCAAAAGACATACTGTCAATGTGGGGAAAGGAGCTAACGGCATAGAATATCGAACAGTTCTTCGGATCAAGCGGTCTTCATGGGACTCTGAAGGTGAGTCCAGGCCTGGACGAATCATGGATCAATAGAACCTCGATCGAATCTCTGGAAGGAAGATTGGGGCTGGTAGTGCAGGAAAACCAGGAGGTCCCTACTCAATTCAATCACCAGGGATCGAGAGCTCATAAGGAGGGTCTCCCTCAGGCCGGAGTTCTCAGTTTCACACAAGTAAGTAACTCAAGAGCCCTCACTCAAGCTCATCCTTATACGGGAGGATTGGAAGATGTGGTTTTAGGCCAGAGCCCTAAAAATTGGTACTGGCATAGCTCAATTGAAGGGCTCAAATCTAACCTAGGGCCGGAAAAAGAAGGTAGATCACCGGCATGTGGGATGTGAAGCGGAGGAGGGTCGTAGGAAGGATGGCTCGGGAAGTAAAGCAGAAAATCAACTAGAAGAGGAGGGTGTAGAAAAAGGAGTGTACAAAGGAGCAGGGTTCAAGGGTAAAGAGGGAATTAATGAGGCTGAGATCCCTTTAGGATCTGTGCCAGCAGGCAAAAAGGATGCCTCGCAACAAACAAAAGTGGCAGATGGGGTGGCTGAAGCTCAAGGAAAGGAAGAGGTTGCTGGCTATAGGCAAGTTGGGGAGAAGAGGAAACAGAAACTAATAAAGAAAAAGTCAGAAGCAAATCTTGTTCTAGGAGTGGATGTCCAAATAGAGGAAGCTATGGAAGTGGCGGAAAGCACATTGGTAGGACGAGCTCGCGAAAAGAATTTTTCGGCCCAATTCATCCAGAATTGGGCAGAACAGCAATGGCAAGCGGCCCTAGGAAATTCCTTCAAAGTCTCAATCCTAGCAAAAGGATGGTTCATGATTCAGTTCAGTAAGAAGGAAATGGCAGAGTAGGTGTTGGCGAAAAATTGGGCTTTTGGGAATCGGCCTGTTCTCTTCAGGCAATGGACACCTCTGTTCGATGCGCAGCGAGAGAAGGTACACTCATTCCCGGTTTGGGTTCGCGCTCCTGGTTTACCTCCTTTTCTATGGGTAGAGTCAGTCTTCAAGTCTATTGGTAACAAGCTTGGCACCTATCTGGAAACGGATGTCCTTTATTGAAACAAGGAACAAAGCTATGGCCCGAATATTAGTAAATCTTAACCCTCGTGAAGGCCTAGCGGAAAATATAAAAATCCATTATAAAGACCTTGTTTTCGATCAGCCATTGGACTACAAACACCTGCCTTTCAGGTGTCATAGATGCCATGAGTATGGACATCTTGCAAGGGATTGTCCTTTGGGCTTTCGTCGCAGAAGGAAACAGAAAAAAGGCGAAGCAGAGGTGAGAACAACAGGAGAAGAGATAGGCCCCAGATATGAGGCAGTTCAAGTGGATGACGCCATGGAGGTGGATAGGATCGAGAAGAAGGAGGATCCGATGCAAGCACAGCAGACCATGCGCCCAGAATTTGGAGAAGGATCTCCTATTGGATCAAGCAAAGGTGATATGGAAGGTTCAAGAAAAGAACCTGAAGACGCCCCTGAAGGCATGATGGGTACGAATCTGGACTTTTGTTTTCCCTCTATGCATCCTCCAAATGAAGTAAAAGATGCATGCTTAAATTCAAACTTGCATAGTCCTTCATTCATAGAACACTGGCGGATTGAAAGCATCATTGCATCTATCCCCAAGATTAATCTGCACTGTGAAGAGGTTCCAAATGATGTCGGTGGTAGTAAAATTCCTTCCTCAAAACCTAAATGTCATTATAATCTGCGCTCCCTTGACAAAAGACCGGTTCCCGGAGCCCCAATCGGAGGCATAGGCATGGATGAATCTCAGATCTCTAGGAAGAAGTCAAGGGGACGGAAGTCTTTCCTGTCTAAGGCTCAGGTGAAAGCAAAATTTGATATGGAGGATGGTAAACAACTATCAATTCCTAGGGTGCTTAGAGCGACGAAAACCTGTGGGGTTGTGTCAAAATGATCTGCCTTTCATGGAACTGTAGGGGTTTAGCCAGTAAACCCAAAAAACTGGCTTTGAAGGAGTTGGTACAGCGTTTTAACCCAGAAGTACTCATGCTACAGGAGACATTAGGTAGGAGTTCAGAAGTGGTGCCCTCTCTATGTTCCATCCTCCGGGGGTGGCAGTTCCAAGCATTGGACTCAAATGGTCACTCGGGAGGCTTGGCTACAGGTTTCAAGGAAGGAAGATTGAAACTCATAAATTCGTGGGGGATGGATCATGGTTTGGGGATGGAAGTTTTGACCCCTGAATTTGATGTCCCCCTGACAATCTTAAATATACACGGGCCATGCCAGGAGAGAGCCTCGTTTTGGAACAACCTTCTGGCTAAATCAGTGATGAGAAATCAAAATTTGGTGGTAGGAGGAGATCTAAATTTTTCCATTGGGAATGCCGAGGCTTATTGTCCCTCAGCCAAAGAAGACCCTCTATCGGACTTCTTTGTAACCGCCCTTGCTTCGCATAATCTTATTGATGCAACCCTGCTAAAACTGAAACCCACCTAGAGAAATCGTAGAACAGGGGAAGCTCGAGTCGCGAAAAGATTAGACAAGTTCCTACTAAGCGAAGACCTAGCTCTCAAAATCCCGGTGTTTAGACAATGGGTAGGTGAGGGGGGAAATTCGGATCACTTCCCGATTATACTCGAACTGTCCAAGCCTCTCTTAAAACCGGCAGCACCCTTCAAATTCAATGCAGTTTGGATGAAAGAGGAATCATTCAGACAGCTCTTTAATGAAACTTGGCAACATCCAGGCAAGGATGCCACGGAAGATAAGAGTTTCCTTTTCATGGAAAATCTGAAAAGGATGAAGGCGGCCACGCTGGTTTGGGCAAAAAAGAGGAAGCAGCAACAAAACGAAGCCTTATTCAGTATCACTCTGGAGCTTGGGGAATTGGAAAATCCTGATTCGAATGGCTATGAATCTCAGGAGTCGAAGGAAAGGATATTGTTGTTAGAAAAGCAGAGAAGTCAAATTCTTTTGGACAGAGAAGAATAATGGAGGCTGAAAAGCAGGGCAATCTGGCTGATGGTTGGAGATGAAAATACAAAAAAATTTCACAATTATGCAAAAGGAAGTTAACGAATACTATCTGGAAGTTAAAGGACGAGGAAGGTAGAGAGGCAAATACCTTTGAATCTCTCTCTTGCATGGGGAGGAGTCATTTTCAAAGACTATTCTCTGAGCAGGGAGAGCCTACATTAGCAGAGGTTATTAAAACAGCTCAATGCTTTCCTCGTTTTGTGGAGGAGAATGAAGCCGAGGGCCTGTAGGGGGAAGTCACACCTGAAGATGTGAAGAACATTATAAAATCTATGGCCAAAGATAAGAGTCCTGTGCCTAATGGGTGGCCTATAGAATTTTTCCAGCATTTCTTCGATTAGATTGTCTCAGAATTAACAGAAGTGGTTAAGGAATCCAGAAGGAATGGTATGTACTATGGTATATGCGCCTTTTAACTCAACTTTTATAGCCCTTATTCCCAAGAAAGAAGACCCTGAGTCGTTCGAAGACTTCAGACCCATCTCGCTCTACAACAGCATTTATAAAAAAATAGCTAAGGTGATTGTTGTTCGCTTAAAACCAATATTGTCTAGATGCATCTCAAGCGAACAGTTTGGCTTTCTGGATGGACGCCAAATTCATGAAGCCATAGGAGTGGCTCAGGAGACAATTCATAGTGTGAAACTGATGAAAAAGAAAGGAGCAGTGGTGAAAATCGACCTGTCAAAAGCCTACGACAGAATCAGTTGGACCTATCTCCGGATGCTGCTAACCCACCTGGGTTTCAAAATAGATTTTATCAACTGGATTATGGGATGTATCACCGATGTCAGCTATGCAGTACTCATAAACGGGGCAGCCTCTCTGTTCTTCAAAGGGCAAAGAGGATTAAGACAAGGTTGCCCCTTGTCTCCATTGCTCTTCCTCCTGGTAGCAGAAGGGCTGAGCCAACTACTTCTGAAAGCCAAAAGGGAAGGAACAATAAAAGGTCTAGAGGTGGCTGTCAATTTATTCATCTCGCATCTTCTGTTTGTTGACGATATCTTACTCTTCAATAATGGAAACCTATCAGAAATAAAAGAAATTAAGAAGATTCTTGAGCTCTTCATGAAAGCAACTGGGATGCAAGTAAATTATAGCAAATCGCAGCTCATGCTGGAAGGCTTTACTAGACAAGGGGTAAGTCAAATTATTTTTGTTCTTCCTTTAGAGGTATTTAAGTTTGGGGACCCTTTCAAATATCTGGGGTTCTGGCTGAAACCGGACAATTATAGGAAGCAGGACTGGAATTGGTTGGTAGCGAAGATTGAAGCCAGGATCTCTCATTGGAGTTTTAAGTGGCTTTCCAAAGCAGGAAGGCTAACTTTAATTAAATCAGTCCTTTTAGCAATTCCAGTTTACTGGGTTGTGCTGACCTGGGTTTCTAAAGGAATACTGGAAAAAATAAAAAAAATCTATAGCAGATTTCTATGGGCTGGATCAAAAGGAGGAATCAGTGCTTCCCTGGATTGCCTGGGAAAAAGTGGCAAGACCAAAAGAATGGGGAGGGTCGGGAATTAAAGACATTACTGCTTTTGGATCCTCCCTGGCAGCAAAATCAGGGTGGAGAATCATCAGCATGGAAAACCTCTGGACAAAAGTGGTGAAACGAAAATACATTGACCCCACTCCTCTTGAGGATTGGATAAGGAATCCAGATAACAAAGGAGGAAACGTGTCGATACTCTGGAAGGCGACTATCGATGTCTTCAAAATTATTGAACAAGGATTGTCTTGGCAGATTGGAAACGGTGGAAATATTCGAATTGGAAGGGATCCTTGGGTGGGCTGTAACGAGAACTTTGCTTTGGCCCCTGGCCTGATAAGGCCTCTCGAGTCCAAATGAATTCTGTTCCTAAATCAGGTGGAGAAAATCGGTCACTCAACCATATGGGGACAGGCTTGGAAGTCAAGGGAGGAATTGGATCTTCATCCCCATTGGTGGAATGGTTGGAAGGTCTACATTCAAGAACTATCCAGATCAAATGCAAGGATTAAAGACAAACCAGATCAGCTGGTATGGGCTCATGCGGTTTCTGGAAGCTATTCCCCAAATTTTGGGTACAAGTTCCTCATGACAAAAAAAGGTTGGGAAGATCCGGAATGGTGGGCAAAGTCGTTATGGAAGTTAGAGTGCCCTGCCAAAGCAAAACTGTGCTTCTAGTGTATTTTGAAAGGGAAAGTCCCTAAATGGGACATTTTGCAATCTAAATCTAAATCAGGGCCGGGAAGATGCCCTACGTGCAAAAATGACTCAGAATCTATAGCACACCTGTTTATTGGCTGTCCTGTAGTTAAAAAAGTATGGATGGAGGTCGAGAAGATTATTCATTCATCGATAGCCTAGGAAGGGGATAATATCGTTGAACCTTGGCACAAATGGTGGCACCAAAATTCAATTCGGAAATTAAGAAATCTGCCTCCTATTATCTGTTGGGGCATTTGGATTGCAAGGAATAGATGCATTTTTCAGGATAAGGAAACCCCTGTTGAAGCAATTGCCATTCAGTGTTCATCTATTTATTCGAATATTCCGGATTCAGAGGAAAATAGGACGCCCAGACAGGTTAGAGAAAAACAAATCAAGGAAGGAGTGCCATGGGCTTACTTTGACGGAGCCTCTCAAAACAACAAAGCTGGAGCTGGTTTAATCATCCACATAAACGGAAGACATTCTCTAAAAGCTTCCGTAGGCTTGGTCAGTGGCTCAAATAATTTTGCAGAATTATCTGCTCTTAAGCTTCTCCTCTGTTGGCTGATTCATAGCAACATCTTCATAGTTCAGATTTTTGGGGACTCATTAAATGTTATCAAATGGACAAATGAACAAAGCAGCTGTCATAATTACATTATGCATCCTTCATTAGAAGAAATACAGCATTTAAAATCATCTTTTAATACTTTTTCTATTCATCATATCTACAGGGAACGAAATGACTTTGCAGACAAGCTTTCTAAAGAAGGTTTTCAACAAGATTTGGGCAGCTGGAGAATAGTGGAGGAAATCAATGGAGACATCCACCCCTCGGACCAGCCTCCTTATATTCAGTTTGCATGATCATGGCACATAGCTGAGCTGGACATTCTAGTTTTTCCTTTTGTATATAGCGGAACGTCTTTCATCTGAAAAATCTGTTTTAGTCTTTTTGCTGTGCATCCTTTTTCGTCTTGGGCTGCTTTCCTCGACAGAGGAAACCCGGGGAAAGGTGCCAGATGCTGTCTTTTGTTATCAAACATAAGGAAACTGTTGACTTTTTTTGAAAATGCTGAGGAAGAGAGCTGTTTTTCCTCTCTTGAGGAGGCTCTGCTTAAGCTCGGAATCGCTTTTTAGCAGGTTTATATGATGTACTACAGCAAACAGGAAAGTTGTGGCATGTATATGTAACTTTTTATCATAGTAATAAAAATTTTGTTTCTTTTCTCTGGAAAAAAAATATGTATTTCATGTAAAATGCAAAAAGAAGAAAAAGAAATTATTATTATGTTATAATCATTAGTTAAGCATGTTCTTCATGCTTCTAGGGTTTATTGAGTTAAAAGAAAATTTGTCAACAGTAAATTTATTATACTTGAGTCAAGTCCCATTTGCACATTTAGAAGAAAAATGAAAAAGAACTTTATTTGAGTCAAAAGAGTCATTTGTCACCCACAAGACCAAGTCAGCCCTAACTAGAAAAGTCGGCCATGGAAGGCACAAATTCGACCTCCTAGATGTGTATATCTAGAGAAAATATCGACCTCATTGTAGCACCAACACACAACTTCCATTTTTGTGCAAGAGAGAGAAGAATAGCAAGCAAAAATCTAAGGAAGAAGAGTAAGAGTCAAAGTAGGGAGAGCAAAGGCAAGGAGGAAGAGAAATACAGTTTTTGTGCCCTAATTCTGCTCTGGCATCTGCCACACATGCAAAATTTCAGACTATTGCAAGGGCTGAAAAACTCAGATCTGTCGCAAGGCCGAAAATGAGAGTTTGACCAGAATTTGAAGAGCATTGACCATCATTGACTTTATTGGATTTAACTTGGTTGAGGTAGGTTTGAAGCAGCGTTAAATTTTGGGACATGTTCTTTACTTAGTTACTTCACTTATCCATATTAGCCCATTTACCAATCGATTTTGATTCCATTGGCAATCACATAACTCATTATCATATAAACAGTAACTGAACAAAGAACATAAACAATAGAAGCAGAAGAGAACACAAGGATATGGCTCAAGCCAGGGCAAAACCCCAAGATGGGGGAAAGCCTTCATCAATTCCTCTTATCATTAATATCAATGTTCAGCACAGAGAGAGAATACAATAATTCAAAGTCAAAATGACTTACAAATGTGAAGGTCTAATACCACTACCCTTAGACAAGGAGATGGCTCAAACAAGGTTGCAAATCTGGCATTCTTTGCAAGCTCAAAGGATTGGTGTCTTCTCTGCAATTCTGGTAGGATTGGCTAGGGTTTACGAGAGCAAAGCCCTTTATACCATAAAAATTGATCTGCTTCTAAATATGAAGATGCAATACCTACCTTTTGTAATAGTGGTACACCATGTAGATCAAAATATTTCTCCAACTGTAGTATCCAATTTACCGGATCCTTTCCATCAAACTTCCTCATCTCGCTTTTTCTTGATTTTATGAGCTCGATCTTCAAACAACTGTAACTTTGTAATTTTGGATCTTTAGGTTCTTCAGTTTCGTCTTGTAATAGCCCTCTGAGTCCTCTTTCTAACTCCGTAAGTCTAATCGCAATTGGATTCTCCAAGGAAGTGTTATGTCAAATCTCCCACGGTGACCTGAATATAGACCTTTTTATAAGAGAGAACTTGTAGGAAATGCCATGTATCACTGTTTTGACCTTCGAATCTAAAAAATATACACAGGAAACTACAGTCCGTCTCTTTTCTGAAAATTCTTACAAAATTTAAATCTGATGCTCAGAACCAAAGTTATGACAATTTTCCCAAGGTGACCTGTTTGGAATCTAATTCGGCAATCTGCAAAAACCTAACTTCCTCAGACTATATCTCTGAAACTATAGAGAGACTGGATCTGAAATTCAGAGCCAAGGTTCAGACCGATTTCGTCTCAAATGGGTTTTTGTTTTAGCTTTTGAAACTTCGTAGCGAAAGAGTTATAGTGAAAATCCCACGATGACCTGTTTTAGTTGAAATTATGGAGCTTGCAAAAACCCTAACTTCCTCAGATCATATCTACGCAAATATGGCAAGACAAGCGCTGAAATTCAGACTCGAGTTTCAGCGTGAGTTCGACTCAGATGTGTTTTTTTTTTTGTTTTTGCTTCTAAAATGTTGCAGATAAAACTTTATAGTGAAAATGCCATGATGACCTATTTGGAGCAGTGAAACCCTAGAATCCAAAGCTCTGATACCAAATGTTATGAAACCAGCTCACAAAAAAGATAGGAAAGAGAGATAAACGCCTTAGAATTCAGCTTCTTCAAGGGGGCAACCTCCTTTACATTACACAAATAAACAATTCTTGGATGATACAAATGACAAGACCTCATTTCTATATATAGGAGTCTAAGGAGTCATAATATAATCAAAGCCGACATAACAATAGTAATGTAAGGGCACAATAATAACAATAAGGGACTACATGGGTACAGCAATATAATAAGGGGGTTGTACTAATAACAATAAGGGGTTACACTAGTAGTATAGGGACCTCACAGTACCCCCAACCCCCTAATAGTGTCAATCCATGACTCCCAACCTCTCCCTGAAGGAAGATAATCTTGACCTTACCAAGAGGCTATGTACAAATGTTAGTAATCTGCACAACCAACCAGAAATGATAGAGTCTAATTACTCTCCGCTATACCATATCCAGAGAAGTATCCAATATTGGGAGCTGTTGAGGAGCATGAATTCTCATAAACAAATCCCACTTAGGAATATTGCGATATACAATAGTTGTTACCAGCACGTGCTCAAATGGCTCATTGAAGAGCTCCCTCAACCAATTGGCTTCATTATAAGCCATACTTGCTGCTATATACATTTAGCCTCAATAGTGCTTCCAGAGAAACTTAATAAAGAGACATAGCATTAGATGTGCTTTTTCCATCTATCACACTGTCAATCGAATTATTTATGAAATCTTGAATTCTCAGCAGTGTACTTGTACCAAAGAGATATCTCAATGAACAACCATCCAATATATGAAGCTTAATCTATATCTGGATCAGCAACTTCTCCATTTTATCAGAGACCCTTAAACTTAAGAAGTTGTGCATCAAGGCTAGATCATTCATTTTCAAAGTCAACTCCCTCTTACATTAATAAATGAGAGGATCATCATCTGATGGACAGACATCATTAATAGTTGCATCCAGACCTCATATCTCGACCATAGCTCCCTCTGAATATCAGGAAAGTGACCTAGCCCAAAACAAAAAATTTCAATCATAGTCATACGATTTCTCAAGCAACAAGCATATATTGAATCATCATTAAAGTCATCATAATCAACTATCATGATATACCTTCATCAATGGCCTTTCTTTTGTAAGAAGAGTAGTTAGGCCATTTTGTTAGAGATCTCTAAAGACTTACTTCAATCAGTCACAAATTGCTAGATGATTGTGTAACAACCAAAAGTCGTATATGCAGCGGAAATCTTTAAAATACTTCAAAGACGTAAATGTCCATTATAAGACATGTAACTGTATATTGAATTGATGTGATATTACAAATGAGAATGAGTGTCTGCTTGTATATCCTAGGCAGGTGCCCTTTCATGAATGGTCATGTCTCTAAGACGTGCCTCTTAGAGACATGTCCCTCTTAATGTAATTAACTTGTGATGTGTGATTAAAACACCCTTATAGGAAAATAGCCCTTGCTTCATCATTTTCGAATTAGGCTCCATTTTTTCTCTTCACTAGTTGACTCCAATTTGCCTTTCTCGCCAATGATTGCCTTTGTTTAGTCAAGATGAGTTTTAGGGTCCAAAGTAATCCCTTTACAAGACTTCAAACTTATCTTTTTTTTGTTGGCAGAAAGACAAGACGGGCAGCGATGAGAGTTGCATGATCATGCATGTGGAAGTCAATGTGTTCTATCCTCACCTCCAGAGTGCGAAGGTGATTGTTGGTGCATCGACGTTGTCGCGAAGGCTTTCCAAATTGTTCAGGAACTCATTCTAGACATGTTGTACATCATTGATGTAAGCCACCAGTTCGTTCTGATCCTCGTAGCGCTAGTTCCTCATAATATCTATATTCAGTTGGACATGGTGCAACTGGTTTGCAATAGTATCCAGGGTAACTGGAGCTAAAACTTGCCCCGGAGAGCGAGCGGGAGAAATAGTCACATCCTCCTCCATGTCCCAGTTGTTGCCATCATCAAAGGACGAGTGGTTGCCCTCATTATGTTGTTGATTCACTTTTCGACGAGGAGTTCCCGACGCGGATGACCTCTCTAGCGCGACATTGAGGTGAGCCAAGGAGAATTGCAAACGACCAATGACAGACAGACAGACAAAGCAGCGCTTTCCAAGGGTCCTGCAGTTCAACCTCCCTTTCGACAGAAAAAACCAAATTGAGCCGAAATGAGCAATGAACAAGAAATCATAGAACCAGTTACCAGACCTTATCAACCCCGAACTGGAGGCTCGACACTTCAGCTTCCCGAGGCCCTCTGCGCCACCCCAAATCAAGCTCCCACAAATTGCACCCCTCTCGACAAGAGTTGCGCGACTCACCAAGCCAGTGGGACAGCAGGAGGCAGTCGTCATGGAACCTCCCCTTCCAATACCAATGGAACTGACCTGAAGCAGCTCCCACCTCGAAAACAAACTAGAGCCAAAACACAGACCAAGGAGCCAGTGACGCGGCCCAGAGCATAATTCATCCTCTGTGGGCAGAATTGGATGCACAAACAGCAAACTCAGAAGACCCCAGCGGAGCCACAGTACCGCAACCACCCTCAGCGTGCCAAGATCCCATGGGCCTTACCAGGACGAGACCTCGCCTTGCTCCCATCTAATCCATACCTCACATCCCTCACTTGCCTAGGGCCATGACCGTTGCCTGGCAAACCACAGTTCGAAACCCAAATTCTCTACAAACCCCCACCTCATCACCCAGCACAATACACTGAAAGCCTTACCAGGCCGAGATGGAGATTTAATGACGTAGCCAACAGGAAGAACACCCACCTACTAGGTATTAATGATGCTCATAGTCATTAAGGAGCATTCAATGGGCGCATGGAAGCCAGGCGGGCTTCGTACATTGCCCGATCGCCACACGTTATTTCGATTTCGTCACGCTCATCAGGAACTAAAATGAGGGTCAATAATCCAATGATTATGTTGTTCACCTAGGGAGGACTTGAACCCAAAACTTTAAGAAACCAGAGTCCTCACTCACACCACCATTGCTAGTGGGGATGCCTCACCTAGGTTGACTTCAAACTTATCTTTACTCGTATAAGTAGTTTCTTATTATTCCTTTGTAATTTCAAAAATATTCGTTTTGAAAATTTAGGAATATAATAATATATTATTTTTATTTTTACTTTTTACATAATATAATTAAATTAATTTAACTATATTATTATTATGTAACTAAATAATATATCAAACCCAAACTATATAGTATTATGTACTCTATATTAATTATGATATATTATATATACATTACAACTTATAAACAAATCGAGCCGTCACAAGAAGTGACGCGATAGTTAACTAGTCAGACCTGGACCGACTGTGGGGACAAATAACTGGGCATGTTTGTATGGCGGCTCTATAGGGAGTGGGATGGGAGACAAGAACATGATAGATCACAACAGCAAAGGAACACGAGGGGTCACGACAGCAGAGGGACTGGGCCCGCAAGGGATCACGACAGGTGTTCAGATGGCGGTCTAGACGACGAAAGGGAGGAGTTGACGTTTGCAGCAGGAGCCGAGGTGTGACAAAGTCGCAATAGGAGTTGTGGACGGTCACAGTAGCGTTTTGCAGCGACTGCGACTGGTTCGAGATTGATAGTGCCAGGGTTTCAGTGGACCAACTGTCAGGGTCATGCGTTAGTGTTTGTGGCGGAGTGAAATTATGACTGGCAAAAGTGTCACAAGGCTCCACACACGATGGTGGAAGGAAGGCAAAGTTAATCTTGTTCTATTTTTTTATTATATTTTAATTTTTTAAATCGACTTTTTTTATAGGTTTTTCTATAAAGTATTTTTTAATATGAATTCCTTTTTTCTGTGACTTTTGCATTTTCCTTTTCTCTTTTTTATTTTTTAAATGGGCAATGGCCTGACGTTAACCCTGCAGAACCTCCAGAAACTTCTTGTTGCTAAAAGCCTGAATTCCAATGACAACGAACGAAGTGTTGATGGCCTTGTCTCCTGTGGCCATGTCTCTTTCCTTTAGGACTGCATATAAGGCTTCTCCGTAGGACTGCAATTAGGGCTCTTTCCTTTAGACGTCTCTTTCCACCAAAACACAAACAAGTGGAGAGAGAGATCACAAGAGATGAGTGTGTCCAATGACTTGAAGACCTCTTCTATTTCTAATGCAACGTTGAGGATAAGTTGGGGTAATTCGCTTGTTGGCCGACCTTGACAAATTGCCAAATAATACAAATAAATTCATATCTCCATAAATACGTGTTGGAATTGGATGATCTTTAGATCAATCCTACACCTCTCGGAGAGAGGAATCCAAGAAAAATATCAACTACCATAAATAAGATGACCCACGTGGAGTTTGGCCCTAGCTGCCAATTTTAACACTCCCTCTTAACTAGGGAGAACTCCATCTGCTAATACATCTGTCAGTCTGTACTATCTTTGCCATCAATGCAATTCCCTGCACTGCTCTACTAAACAATGAAGAAGAAGAGAACGAGAATGTATCATACTATTCTCTACTGACCCGAAGTCAGTCCCAGACAAAAGAGAGTGTCTCATACCACTCTTACTGATCTGAAATCAATTCCAAATAAAGAGAGTGTATCATACCACTCTTACTGATCTGAAATCAGTTCCAAATAAAAAGAGTGTCTCATACCACTCTTACTGACCCGAAGTCAATTCCAATTGATCCCAGATCAACAAAATCCTAGCATAGGGAGTACGATAGTACACAATGCGTCCCTATCCTCATTTCCCTGTTCATTGGCTAGATGAGAGGTACTTCCCATGAGTCCCAGACTGCATGGGTAGGATGTCTTAGCAGGAGAAGGATGAACCACTCATCCTGCCTACATGTCGCCATGGGGTATCCCAGGGGAAGGTTGAAGCACTCACCCTGTACAAAACAAATCACTAGGGGAAGGTTGGAAAACTCACCCTATGATTGTGTCTCAGCAGGAGAAGGCTGAACCTCTCATCCTGCCTACATAGCAGACCACTAGGGGAAAGCTAAAGTTGTGTTGCGAAAATCGCAATTAAATCTCGATTTTTTCGGCATGGCGATTTAATTGTCCGATTCAATCAGCAATTTTTTCATTTGGAAAAAATCGCCGAAAAATCGTAAAAATCGCCAAAAAATAGTAAAAATCTTCAAAAAATCGTAAGAATCATGAAAAAATCGCCAAGTTTTTTTCCAAAATGACAAAAATCACGATAAAAATCGCGATAAAATCCTAAAAATAGCCAAAAAATCATAAAACTCATCAAAAAATCGTGGATGCTTTAGATGCTTTATTTATATATTTTAAATGTTGCCGATGTTTTGCTGATTTTTACCCATTTTTCCCGATTTTTGCGATTTTTTCCATTTTTCCCCTCGCCCATTTAATCTCGATCGTGATGTTCGCAACACTGGGCTAAACCACTCACCCTATGGTTGCTCATCGCTCCAAGAAGTACCCCAAGCCCCCCTGGAGCTCCCAGAGCTCAATATCCATATCATACAAGACCCTCAGGAGAGGGTCTCTCCACAACTCCTAGTCATTCTCGGAAAGTCAAGAATTTGACCTTTCCCAGGGGCTTCATTTAAATATCGGCAACCTGCACATCAGTGCCAATGTGATGGAACATTATTGCTCCTCGTTGTACCATATCCCAGATAAAGTTGTACCTGATGTCTATGTGCTGGGAGCAGTCATGAAATACAGGATTCACTGACCATCGAATCCCACTCTGGTTGTCACAGAAGATCGCGGTGGTATCCAACACGTGTCCAAATAGGTCATTGAAGAGCTTCCTCAACCAGACAGCTTCACAGGAGGCCATACTCGTAGCTATGTATTCGACCTCAGCAGTACTTAAAGCAACCGACTTCTGCTTCCTGCTCATCCAGGATATCGAAGCAGAACTCAAAGAAACAACACCCAGAAGTGCTCTTGCGATCCACCACACTGCTTGCCCAATTAGCATCAAAATAACCATGTAGCCTCATAGCTCTAGCAGTGAATCTCAGTCCATGACTGATTGTGCCCCGAAGATATCTCAGAAGATTGGCACCAATCCAATGTGGGTGATGAGGCTCAGCCATATGTTGGCTCAACATGCTAACTGCAAAACATATATCCGGACGGAAGTTCACCAAGAACATCAATGCTACTATAAGTTGACGAAACTTAAAGGCATTTCACAATTCATGTCCGGCAGCACTATCGCATTGTAGGAATTTACAGGGTAAGTTCCTCAGACAGAACACCAAAAGGACACCGCTCACAAACAGATCACAGATCAATACACCAGTATTTTGACGTGGTTAAAACCCTCAGAGAGGGAAACAGTCCACGGCCTGCGCCAACGTGGCTACTACAGGCAATTTATTAATAAAAGAATGAAAATTTACATAAGCTTCTCTCAAGCACGGTTAACCTACAAATGACCCTCCATGCGCTTTAAATAGAATTCATGGACCAATCGGGTGTCAAGCCACGGATCAAGTGTCGGTAATACCCAGGAGAGAATGAACCGTCGGATCACTACATATTGTGACCGTCGGATTGTAAGTTACAAA